>CM033791.1:1221086-1257986 GCA_019656835.1 Rhododendron ovatum
ATATGTGTGATTGCCACTGCACATCTGCATTCAATCAGGTGGTTTTACAATGTTGTCTTGCATGTAGTGAAATGCACTCAAGTCCAAACTCAATGAATTTTCAGTTAAGAGTCAATCAAGTAGTATATTGAACAATTCCCGTCTCTGTAGTGTTTGTTGTTATGTAGAACCTCAACTGAGAGCTGTATAGATAACTGTTAGCTTACGAGTAGAGGTTGGAATTATCGGAAACATAGCTGAAGGAAAAAGGAGAGAAAACCAAAATCTCATGCCTGGACACTGAATGTTGCTTGTCAATGCTAAATGCACAATTGGAAAGTGTTTGCCTCCTAATTTGTTGCCTTTTTTAGTTGTCCAAATATCTTGGAAGGTAAAACTCTTTGTACACCGAAGTGGGAAATTATTTCCACTTTAACAACTTGGTTTGGTTGCGACATCTTATTTCTCTCTTGTTCCATAAAATCATAATTTGGGATCTTCCCACTGGTTGTATCAGTGTTAAACTAATATTTCTTGATTCGGTATTTAGTGCTAGTGAAACACTTGTTCCAAATTACTTACAAGGTCAACCTGTTTCCGAAGTTTCCAATTGGTGATTTTGATTATGTAGGTTTCCCTCCATGGTTTTCATTATCTTTAAGACATACTCTTTTTTGTAAACTTCCAAAAACTATGATATGGGATGGCTTCAGGCTTGGTATGCACTTTGATCTGTAGAACTAAAACATACTTGTGAAGGCCATCCGCTGACATATAAATACATACGTGATATGCACGACGTGATCTCATGTTCCTTAGGGTCTACTTCTGCATTGTAGCAGTTTGTACTCCATTTCCAATTTGTCATTGATTATACTGTTACAGGAGACGACAATAAAAATGTGGATTTCTACTTGATAATAATTTACAAAAACTGTTTAAATATTTACTGTTTCCCTTCCCTACAGGTGCTCCAATTGCTGGCTCAGCAGTCGACCAGTTAGACGAAGTCGTGGGTTATGTGAGTTTGGGTTATCCTTTTGGTCTCACTGCCTCCATTCTCTTTGGAGGACACCACAAAGCCATTCTACAATCTCCTAAACCAAAGCTTTTTGTTATGGGTACCCGAGATGGATTCACTAGCGTTAAACAATTGCAAAACAAATTGAAATCTGCCGCAGGTCGTGTTGAAACTCATCTAATCGAAGGAGTAAGCCATTTCCAAATGGAAGGACCAGATTACGATGCTCAGATGGTCGATCTGATTGTTCGATTCATTAGGTCATTGTCCAATTTGGCTAGCCCAGTTGCTCTCGATCAACTTGCTGATGAATGAACAATTGCATAAGTCCTACGAGGCACAAGAGATGGTGACATTTGATAAACCTCATCTGGTAAAGTTCCTCCAACGAGGCTTCCGGAGAAGGTGGGTCTCAAGTGGATGGAGACACGAGTCCTGCTTTGTCCAAGTGTCTAATCAAGAGTGTTTAAGATCAAGTGTGTCATGTTGATCTAGGGTGTGCGGATGTATGTAGCTCGGAGATGGGAGCTATCGGTTAGTACGTTGTATCTGGTATTTTTTTGCAAGCACGAACTAGGAAGTTTACTTGTGGATTCTGTTGTATGTTTGTTTGAATTGCAGAAATGTGATTTCATTCAATCGTGGTAGCAAATCAACGAAAAAGGAGACAACGAAGCACAACTCCAGGACTACAGCATATGAAGGAATGTTGAACAGCTTTATAGCAATGACTGTCCTTCCAAGTGGGGCATGAAGACATTCAGATTAGCTACATACAAAGATAAAAAGTAAATAAATAGTCATCACATCATCGTTTGCTATGCTATTGCAGCTCCTAAACAATCACATCTATTCAACTCCGCCTTGAACTCGGGACTGGATTTCAGTGTAGTGCATGCTTCTCCATCCTCCATTCCTTGATTGTCCATGTGAAATTTGCGGCTCCCCATCTGAATTTGAAACAAAGCAAAAGAGAAAGGGAAATGGGAAAAAACAAACTAAACTTTAATTATAATTGCTCGAATCAAGAGCATCAAGATCACATTCTCAGAAAGGTATAAAGCAATGGTATCAAGTTCCATGGTATGTTATTACAGAAACAACAAGAAGTTTTTTTCATTTGACGGCAGATGGACAGATTATGAGCCTGTTTCTGCAAAAAGTAGTCTCATTTACAATTGTAATACTCCACTTGACAAGAAAAGAACAGCTAAGGTGAAAAGAAAAATAAATGTTCCTCAAAATGTTATTTTTATCATCACCAGTAAACTTCTTCCCCAACAGATTAAAAAATTTATACAACATGGATTTTTGTTTATCTACACATGTTTTTATTACCACTTTCGCTGTCGGATGCATCTGCAAGCTTTTCAATCACATCAATCAGTGCTTGTTCGTGTTCCTGCAAAACAAATTATGGTCAAATCCTGAGTGCAGAACAAAAAACGGCGACTTTGTGAAGGATGTATCTCAGTTCATACCTTGAGCATTTTCTTTGCCTTTTCAATTTCAAGAATATCAGGCTGACTTGCACCAAATACTTTCTCAACCTGCCAATGTTAAAAGGTTACATAAACAAAGGACAGCTCAACCCCAGATAATAGTCAATAAACTTAAGGCCTGTTTGTTTGCCTAGAGTTAAGCTTGGATGATACTGTACTGTATAGATTCAAGAAAACCGCACATCTTATGTCTGGTTCAAATTTTTACAGCTAGGAATAAATATCCATTCGGTACAATATCCACAGAATATCTTGGTATACGTTAGTCCGAAGGAATTACTTATCCTGTATGATTATTTATCATTCCACTACTAATCAAGCAAACGGAACAATTGCCTAGGTGAGTTGGTATGTGGAATTACCCTCTTGCCCTCATTCAAAAAGCAAATGGAATTTCCCAAAATAATTTTGTGCTCTTGGAGCAAAGAATAATTTCCCAACTGTGCGGACTACATTTTCGTATATCCCACAATACCCACTACACCAAGGTTGAATATATGTTTTTGGAATTTGTTTGCTGGAAACTCCTTTTGTGGTTAAGTCCATTCATATAGACTTATTCTAAAATGAACTTCACTAAAATAAATGGAGTATACAGAATCATACAAAATATACCTCCTTTAATAATGTTTCAGTGTGAAGTATTTCAATTTCATCTGAAACCCTTCCTAACCCATTTTGTAACCGAGGCAATTCCTTTGCTGCCCCTCTCCCTCTTCCAGCACGTGGAGTAACACCAAGGCTTAATGAATTATTCACTCCTCTATGAGGAATTCCTGGATCATCACCTACCCAACGTATATCGTCAGGCGAAATCTGCCATTAGTAAAGACAAAAGAGAAATGATTCTCATTAAATTTCAGCCTCAAGAAATTATCAGATTCACAAAGTTATACGAAGCACCACTAGTCCTCAAACATATGGAACAAAGGAACTATGCTCTCTTTAGCTTGATTACTCGCCCTAAAATTGAGAGAGACAAAGACCAAAACAACTTAACACGGATTTAGTGTACAGGGTCATCATTTACAATTTTCCATTCAGATCATCAAATTAATGCAGAGGCAAGAGCCAATAGAGTGAAGAAGCCAATATGTTCTCCAAATACATAAACCTCTAAAGCCTTATTGTGAACATACATGCAAGTTTAGTACAATAATAACAATGAAAGAAAAACATAAATATTTTCCACTACAGATCTTGAACCTATTTCACCAAGTAGTGCTAAATTGCTAATTTCTGACTTTCTATAATGGCTTCAGTGGCCACATTTCTGTTAAGTCTGATAGCTCAGGCACTTTTAGAAAAAGTTTCATAACCATGAAAGTAATAAAAAATGTGGAGGCATTATCCCTGAAAGTTTCCCTATGTTACCCTGGCACCTGTGAAAAGTTCCACAGCACACTGGCCCTGTTTGGTACATGGAGCTTATGGAAGAAAGGTTATGCACACGGGTTATGCACACAATTCCCCTCACAAAACCCGAGTGTTAAATAAACCTAAAACTAAAAGTTGCAAGAAAATGGTTGTACATCAGGAAAATGCATGGGAAAATCACATCTGCAATCAATAATTTATCCTTGTTTCCCTCCTATTTTCTATTTTTCCAGCTTTTGGTGGTAACAAGACAAGGAAAATACTTCCCGGTACATAGTATTTTCCCTTGCTTTCCTACCTGAAAACACAAAATGAGCTGCAACTCCCACAAGTTTCTTCTATGACCCACGAATTCTTGGCAATTTCCTAAACAAGTTTCTGGGAAATATGACGTGGGCTTTACCCCTAACAAGATGTTTTCTGAAAAGAAGACTAGCATAACTAATCACACCTCTTTCCAACATCTGACAGTATGGTGCCTCCAAGTGCATTTTATGCACAAGCCGCAAAACAACTAAACACATCACTTTAGTTTTTTTTTTTTTTTGTGATAAGTACATCACTTTAGTTGAGGCATGATAATGAAAGAGTGCAACACTTCTCTGATTCTTAGAGAAGGCCTAACAAAGAAAGATCTCAGCCATAAAGAAACCACATCATGCACAACTATTCTCTCTCCTTCGGTTAAATCTTGCACATACATAGGCAGTTACATGGTGATAGCTATTGCAGATTTCCACAAATAATGAGGAATGATCACGCCACTTGTGTGTGCAATGCCCCTAGTTATCAACTATTCATTTAAGTATCCTCACTAATGGCATGACAGAGAATTGGTCCAGAGCTTTCAAACTAGATGCATTGAAAATCACGATTAAAACTGAGAAGAATTTGGGCTGGTTTTATAGCTGACCTTATTCAACTTCAGCTCAAAAATTTATGCACTTCAGCAGGATTGAATTGAAGTTAGAAATCAGAAACCACAAGAGAATCTTAAGTGAAGACCTAAAGTAATCAAAGTTGCACAGAATATCCCATCCTGATCACCTTAGCTAGCGAGGAGTAGTTTCATACATTTGTGTCTTAACAATTTGAAGGTTATTACAACAATATGGAACATATTGCTACAGAGCAGTAGCTACAAGAAACGTGTTAACTGCTGGAAATAATGCTTGAGACTTGCCTCTTTAAGATTAACCCATTCCCATGTCTCCTTCGCTGTACGTATATCATAGACCAGAGCATGTCGACCCTGAAAGTAACAATAAAAATATAAAACAAGTTAAGCCTACAAAGTCACAATGTGAGTAGTCAAAACATGTCAAGTTTAATTAATTGAGGTCGATGTTTTAGAGATTGAAACTAGGAACCAAAGAAAAGAAATGATTGCTGGAGCAAGCATGACCAACTTTTTCCTTATAGACCAGTAAAAATTAACATGCCTAGGTTCTAATTTACTTAAAAACAAAAGCAGCCAACTGGAGCATAAATCTCACACAAGAGACAGAAATATACAAAATGCTTACTTCACCATCACTCCAATGGATTTAAAAGCCAAAAAGGTGAATTATAACTGCCTTGTCCTAATATCACTGTTGGCCTATAAGATACTTGTTTCACCATCACTCCAATACATTTAAAAACCAAAAGGTGATTTATAACTGCTTTGTCCACAGATCATTGTTTCTAACCTTTCTTCTTAAGACCTTGAACATACCTCAATTGGGTTGTAGTTAGTTATTACAGCCTCATAGAAGTTGTCATCCTCTGGCCATCTTGTCATCACTTTCCTTCCAATTAATGGATCATTTATTGCTGCTTCCGCAGTTTCATTTGTCACGATAGCACCAGAAGAACTACGATTAGGATACTGCATGGAATTCACCGACGATAAACCAGTAAATGGCTGACCCTGCCAATGAACGGTCCAAACAGAGGTCAAAATACATCTATATTTATGCTGATAGCACAAATAATCAACGTACAGGTTTATGCCTTTTGCCACCACTTCCAAATGGATGTCCTCGTTTTGCAGCTGCAGGTGATGGCTGCATGGATGCAGCATCACCCTGAGAATGCAAAGGCCGCAGTGGCACACCAGCTGATAGGGCACCTGATTGGGATGTTTTCTGTTTCTTGCGTGCTGTTGTTGGACTGGGTAACAGATCATGAACAGCCTGGGGTGTGCTCAGCATAGAGCCATTGTGTCCACCAGATTGTCTCCACTCCCTATTATTACCAATGATGATATCAAATCAATAAAGACCTGATAAAATATGGTTTAGATCTAATCAATTATAGCTCAAACCTTATCCTACGGATAATGTCATCAGAATTAACCCTGGTAAGTAGTTCTCTGTGTTCATCATCCGACACCCTAAGCTCTTTCCTAAGTTCAGTAATTAATCCTTCCTTTTCCTGCCGATTGAAAATATGAACAGCATTAAAAAGGGAAGAGGAGGAATATAAAAAGCCAGAGTAAACGCAAAAATATATACCCATGTAAGGGCATCGGACTGCGCTTTAAAAGCCCGCAGGACTGAACTGTACGCTTCTTTCTCAAGTTGGTGAATTTCAGAGTCCATATCAATGTGCATCCTATTGAATGGGACAGAACCTCCAAAAGATCTTCCATTTCCTGCGACCCGGCCACCTCTTGCATGTCTGTTATGGTGCGATGGCGGAAGATCATCATCTGTACCTGGATTAATTTAAAATCCAAACATGAAATTTCCCACAATACACTCCAAACAACTCACATATACCCTAGTATCTGCAATGGCAACCAAAAAATCAATTTTTGCATGAGCCAAATCTCAAATTAGGTAGACAAGCCACTAAGAAGGTACACAATAAAAACACCCACACCCACATGCACAGGGTACATAAAACGTAGTCCAATGTTTGGCTATTTGAAGAACCAGTTATTTTATGTTCAGCTCTGGGTAACCAGCAACCACCTCAGTACCTTAATACTAATATCACAATTTACAAGACACAACTGCAGAATAACTGGAAAAGTTATCCCAACAACTCGCTTTCAGAACAAAACAAATAGGGAACATGGTGTTGCCGAACACAGAGCTAAATAGCTTCCAGATATTGGTTGGAGGGCTTCATAAGTTAGTAAATGATAACCCTAACTGAGAGATACCAACAGTACCTCCAATCATATAATTCTTATAATCAAACATGGGAGGGGTATAATTGTATCCTTAAGTTCCTTTAGATTAACATCTTCATCAACTGATGTTGGTAATCTTCATAAGCGGAAAATTTATGTACAGTACTCCCTTCTAAGACTGTCCTCTTCAGAGAGCCTCATAATATATATATAATTTTTTTTTGTAGAGACAACTAATGGATTCTACTCCACAGTTTACTATCAGACTTCCAATGATAGCACGTGCTTAAACCTCATCGAGTTGTTCACGATTCAACTTTCAAGCACTAATTCAAACTACACGACGAGGTCTATTTTAGTGAACTAAAAAATTCTTGTTTAAATGTTCCTGATGTAAGGAAAATAAGAATGAGACGGTAAAATAAGGAAAGGAGAGCAGTCAGGGCAGGACGGAAGCATTATTGTATACATATGTTGAGGTATAGATTCTATTAGCAAACATATAAATCTTCTTATCCACATGATATGTGCAGGTAAATAATGCAATGCAATCCATCACAATAAGACACATATTATCAAGCATCCAATTGAAACTGAAATTTAATCATGTATACATATAAGTGCCTGCAGTAGTGCATGTATCTGATGAAACCGGCACTAATAAACTTGTAACCTTGGACAGTCAGCACTAATGGCGTTCTCCTCTTCACAGCCTAGCCGGGTTCCGGAGGTGCTCAAAGCCTCAAACGGCGTTCTCCTCTTCACAGCCTAGCCGGGTTCTGGAGGTGCTCAAAGCCTCAAACCATCAAGTTGCAAATTCATGAAACCAGCACTACATTTAAATTTAAGTACACGACACCCATAGACAATCCCATACGCTGACAAAGAGATTACAGTCAGAAGATTCCACAGCCAAAAATTACCACAACCCGAAAACAGAGTACGAGAATCTCCACAAGTCTAAAACCTAATCAACCTGCAAGCCGCTTTAATAGTCTCCACAAAATTTCACGCACAATGCACTATGGGGTATGAGGGACCTTAGTCACATACTCTTTAGTCACCAACACCTACACTAACAATTTTACAAATTCACTCATCTGGGATATGTGGGACCTTAGTCAAATAATCCTTCAGTAGTGCTATCCGCTCCTGCTCTCAATTCTCACCCTGCGCTCGCACTATCGATCCTCCCTCTTGCTAATTTTAGCTTTCACGCTCATGGTCCCAATAACGCATGGCGGGACCAATAAACTCCACGTGAGATAGTTCGTACTATTGTTGGTATATACAACAAATGAGTTGATAAAACTCATTCTAATTTGAAACCCTAAAACCAACCAACCGCTGTGGGTTTTTTCCACAACCGGATAAAAAGAATACGAAAATCTCCACCCAGACTACAACTTTAATCAAGCTGTAAGCCCCTTAAAATTCTCAAAAAAACCCTGAAAGACTGACAGACGACATTCTCTACGAAATACCAAACGCTTCAATGAAATTCACTCATATTTCAAACCCTAAATCACGAAAACAAACCGCTGTGACCTTTTTCCAAAAGCTTCAAATCAATTAACCGTTTCCACATAAGAGCAATGCATAAACATATACACTCCATAATCCACTGAACGTAGTGATTTCACTCACCGCTGGTGTCGTCGACGTGAACATAATCCATGACAAGATTGTAACAGGGGATCGTGTTCACAGAATATAGCAAACCCTAGAAATCACAGACGGTAGCTTGTTCAGCTGTTTGAAATGCGAATGAGTCTCCGAACGAGTCTTCCAATGAAGTAGTAATCGAAAGGAAAGAGAAAATCGTCAATGGAGCCTTCGCGCTTTGAGCATCGAAGAGAGAGAGAAAATTTTTTAATTCCGGGTAAAATATGCAGAGAGGACGGGTATATATAGATGGATATTGGGCTGGTCGTACGGCTGGTATTCGGGCTGGTTAAAGGAGTTCTGGGCCGACTAAAATAGCCCACTGGCAAAACCGGACTTAGAGAAGAGAAATTGACCCACTATATTCTGTTTGGCCCGTTTGTTTGGCGGAACTACAAAAATGATACCCACACAACAATTCAAACACAACCTCTCACATACATATGGGCTCCACAAACACTATGATGTATGGGCCTCACATATAAGTGAGAGGTTGTATAAGCGGCTGTGTTCGGTTCCCTTTTGAAAAAAAAATTTCCAACTTCAACACCAATGATTACCTCTACTTCTATCCACTCATTAACCCTATTTTTAATCATTACTCTCATTTTTCTTTCTATCTCTCTCCAATTATTATCCATGTTTCCAATCATTACCTCTATTTTTCTTTCCGCTCGTTATCCAAAAAAATTTCTCAAAAAAACTCCCAAAAGGGATCCGAACAAAGCAATTGTGTTTGGATTATTGTGTGAATAATATTGTTTGCCGAACTAATAGCGTAGAAGTGTACAAACTACAAACTCATAAGAACTTCTACTGCTCGTTTGTTTGTGGTTAAAATTTCAGAGGGGATAAGGGAGATAGTAGTATAATAATAAAAGGGGATAAGCAGGTGGGTATAATTGACGGGGCAAAAAAGCAGTGAATCCACCCGAATTTCTGTATATACGGGTAATGGACATATCCGCTCCCATTTACCTCTGCCAAAATAGGCAGCTATAGTAATGCATATGGAACACTTTTTGTGTCTGGAATCATATTTCGGACGCATATGTAGTTCGTTTGAATATACAGTCCAATCAGATGAAGCGAGCCTTCGTCCTCACAAGTTTTACAAAATTGTGACAACCAGATGGATTAGATATATTAAGATACAATTATATGCAATATGGATATACTCTCGCTCTCAAGATAGTTTCGCCATGCTCTCTCTTTGCTGAGAATTCGATACTTAAGTTGTAAGAATCCACCTCCTCAAGCACACATGAATTATGTGACTCAGTGTGGGACCCATATATGGATGATGAGACCAACAACTCTACGTGAGAGAGTTCATACTATTGTTGGTATATACATTTTAATTTGAAACCCTACAACCAACAAACCGCTGTGGCCTTTTTCCACAACCGGATAAAAATAATATGAAAATATCCTCACAGACTACCACTTAATGAAGCTGTAAGCCCCTTAAAATTCTCTACAAAACCATGAAAAGCTGACAGACGACATTCTCTACGAAACAGTGAACACTTCAATAAAATTCACTCATATTTCAAAATCCTAAATCACGAAAAGAAACCGCTTTGTCCTTTTTCCAAAAGCTTGAAATCAATTAACCGTTTCAACATAAGAGCAATGCATAAGCATATACACTTCATAATCCATTGAACGTAGTGATTTCACTTACTGTTGGTGTCATCGACGTGAACATAATCCATGACAAGATTGTAATAGGGGATCGTGTTAGTAGAATATAGCAAACTCCAGAAATCACAGACTGTAGCTGGTTCAGCTGTTTTGAAATGCTAATGAATCTCCGAACAAATCTTCGATGGAAGTAAATAGTAATTGAAACGAAAAAGAAATTTTAAATTCCGGGTACAATTTGCAGAGGGGACGAGTATATATTAGAGCTACACAAAAAAATCCGATCAACAGCGAAACCGGTCCAGACCAAATTGATCCGTACTTTTTGGATTTTGTCCGTGAATTAATGGTCCGGACACGGATTCGAAAATTAAAAAACCGTGATATATAGATTAAGATTGGATTTTCATTTGAAATTGTGAAGGATTATCCGAACCGGACCATGAGATATTTAAAAAATTGCTAAGTGCTTACTGCAATCATCTTTTTTCATTATCCAAGTACAGAATCATGTATTTACAAGTGATGAAGTACTTGATTGATGCAATCCGTGGATAAAACCGGGACGAAACCAGGACTCATGGTTTGGATTGGAGTGCAACAGTGACATTTTTGGTCCGGACACGAATTTCATTTCCAAAAACCCATACTCGTGGATTAGGATTGAATTCATAGAATCCGATCCGAACCGTGGATAGCCCTAGACTATATATATATATATCGGGACGGTTCAAGGGATATCCAAAAAAATATCTAAAAAAATCCCAAATCTCAATCTCATAGTTCCCGATCAAATTTTTATGATCCAAACCGTTCAATATGTGCAGAATGTGATTTTAAGTGTTCTCACGAGAAATTAGCAAAAAAAATGACCGAAAAATGATTGATTTGAGCATTTTTTATTTGAACTATTCAATAAAAAATTGTTCGAAATTGTTTGGATTAACCCCTTCCCGGTCATTTTTTTTTACTGATTTCCCTTGGGGTACCATTAAAATCGCGTTCTAATCATATTAAGCGGCTTGGATCATCAAAATTTGATCGGAAATTATGAGGTATTTTTTTAAGTGTTTTTTTAGGTGTTCCCGGAACCGCCCCGTGTATATATATATATATATACGCACACACACTCACACACACACACACACACACAGAGTCAGGTTCCGGTGAGGGATTTCGCATTTTATTAAAATGCGGGACTCCCCTTCCCAATTGAATTTCGATGATCCGAGCTGCTCAAAGTGATCAAAACGTGATTTTAAGGGTCTCCGCAAGAAATCAGCAAAAAAAATGACCGGGAAGGGCTTCATCCGAGCAGTTTTCATTGAACGGTTCAATGAAAACTGCTCGGATGAAGCCCTTCCCGGTCATTTTTTTTGCTGATTTCTTGTGAGGACCCTTAAAATCATATTCTGCACACATTGAACGGTTCGAATTTTCAAAATTTGATCGGAAAATGAAAGTCCCGCATTTTAACAAAGTGAAGGATCCCCCACTTGATCCGTGGTGTGCATGCGTGCATGCGTGCGTGTGTGTGTCTATATATATATATATATGTATAAATAGATAGATAGATGAGTATTGGGCTGATCGTATCGTACAGTTGGGATTCGTGCCAGAACACCTTCTTAAAAACTAAGTACTTATTTCACATTTTCAAATTTAAAAATAATGTAAATAAAAAATATTTTTTTATTTTTTTTGTATCGTATAAAAGATCTCGATGAGATCTATCAGACAAGATCCATATTGATAGAAAAATTATTTGTATAAACACATGATTTTTGAGTTTGAAATTGCGTTATTAAAAAATAAGTACTTATTGGGAGTTCTAGAACGGACACCGACTCATTCGGTTAAATAAGTCATTTGGCTTCTTTTTTTTGTTCTTACTCAAAATTTTTCCGTATTTGTTAGTTTTTCATCAATTTTTTGAGGATTATTGTTTTGTCATGACGAGATGAATCTAAAAAGTAAAAAAATTATGATAAAAAATCTAAATTTCTTTCAATAAAGACGAAAATATGCCAATAAACTAATTTTTTCCTCTTTATTCAATAAAAATTGGATTTCAATCATAATTTTGAACTTTTTAGTTTTTTCTTGTCATGACAGTAATAATTCTCAAAAAATCGACGAAAAACTAACAAATGCGAAAAAAAATTGAATCTTGTTCGGCTTAAAAAACCAAGCTGGATTATTTATTGTCCTTATTCCATTTTTTTCGCATTTGTTAGTTTTTTGTCAATTTTTTGTGGATTATTACTTCGTCGTGACGACAAGAATCTATAAAGTAAAAAATTACCATCAAAACTCAAATTTTTTTGAATGAAGACAAAGTAATTGGCTAATTTTTATTTTTATTCAAAAAAATTAAATTTCGGTCATTATTTTATGCTTTTTAAATTGAGTTTAGGTCATGTGACAAAACAAAACTAAAAGTGAAGTACCATTGACTAAAATTAGAGTACCACAATTACATTTCAAAATAATTAGCCGGAAAATAGATTTTCAAACAATTCCTAAAGGCCCAATAAAAACAAAGCCGAAAAGTAAACTTTCTAAACAATCCCTAAGGCCCAATAGCTAGTGCCCATCGATCATGCAATCACTCATCTTCATCTTCCGAAACAAGGGTGACGTGGTGTTTGGACTCTACCCACTGTGCACAAAAAGAGTAGATGCAACGGGTCTTCTTCTTCTTCTTTTTTTTTTTTTGACATGGTCAGGGGCTTCTTCTTGTGGAAAAAGTGACTCATCCCACACATTTTGTGGTAAGTGTGTTTACAAGGGCGGAAGTACACCCATTATGAGTTGGACCGTAGCCCAAGTCCACTTTAGAAACCCTTCAAAAAAAATTATAAATATATAATTTTTAGTAGTAGCGGAGTCGTGATTGTGATATGAAGGGAACCGGCTTAATAGTTATAACTTTTTTACCTGAATGATACTTATTATACAATCATAAAGTGTTAGCTTTCCAACACATCAAATTTGTACATTGAAATAATTTTAGCCTAATATAGTTACAGTATACCAATCATTTTGCTTTTTTCTTTAAGCAATTTACGTGATTACTTTTCATTTATGAAAAATTGAGAATGTAAAATAATCGATTTTTTATCAAATTAAATAAAAATTATTAAGAATATAAGTACCTACATGAATAATTATCGATAATTTTCAAAATCAAGTATATAAAATATAAAAAATTTAAAACTCTAGGTCGGGACCCTGAGCCCCAACATAGCTTCGCCCTTGATTTTTGGAAGCTCTAGAATATCCTTGTGAAGTATGTAGAGTTTTTTGTGTGAATTAATCACATGTGTAATTCTAGAATTATCTCTAAAAATATCTTTGTACTAGAGCAAGCTCTAGAATATCCTTGTGAAGTATGTAGAGTTTTTTGTGTGAATTAATCACATGTGTAATTCTAGAATTATCTCTGAAAATATCTTTGTACTAGAGCTTTCCATGAAGTAGTATAAATAGGGATATGTTCTAACCATTTTGTACAAAGCCAAAAAACAATTGAGTTCAAATATAATACAAACACTCTCGTTCCCCACTCTTGTCTTTAATATTCTCCCTCCTCCAAAAATCCTAAACATAGTTTAAGATATGCAATACGTATTCGATACGATTTATACAATTGAAAAAAATTTTGCCCACCCAAATTATTATTTTTGATTAGCCTAGGATAAAATCAATTCCTGGTTTCACCGCTTACAACCCTCCACGATCATGTAACCGATTCTATCAAGTGGGTCAATCAAACGGCGGCAACCTGGGCACACTCCTAGGGACGACAAAGGAGGGGTGGAGGGGCACACTCCTAAGGACGACAAGGGAGGGTTGAGGAGGTCTACAAAGGAGGGGTTGAGGAGGTTTGGGAGGAAGGGGTGGAGGAGAGTCGGCAAATGAGGGGCGGAGGAGAGTCGATGAACCTGGGAACCAAGTCGGGAATCGTTACGTCCTTAACAACCTGGGAACCAAGTCGGGAATCGTTACGTACTTAACATCCAAGGCTCTCCCGTGGCAAATAAGGCACACATTATTGAATCCTTGTCGCCCAGCATCAGCAATGCAAGAGTGGTGAAACGAGTGAAAACAATGAACAGTACTCAAAATTTTGTTTTGTCGCCGAAATCGAAGTTATCCTTGCATATGGGACATGGTGAATCAACCAAACACTGAACGTTCCGGTGGGCTCTGTGAGACGCCATACCTATATGGTAACATCAGATCTATCATTTCCACAGTACTTTTTAGTTTGGTTCTTTAGAGACAAAAATTCAACGACCAAAAAGACCAAAATAAATACAATGAGAAAAACCTAGAAATCAAACGCTGTAGCTTGTTTGAAATGCGATTATGCGAAGGAGTCTTAGTACAGTAATTCAACAAGAAAAGAAAATCATCAATGGATTTTGAGCATATAGAGAGAGAGCAACGCCGTTGAGCACTACCAGAATGGAGCAAGCGAGCAGAAGGAATGTTTACGTGGCGTTTTGATTTGAACAAGACGACAAATATAGTTATTACATGAAATTTGTTTACACAAGGGTATAAATTCCATGCACCCCATGTGTGAGTTCCATCGAAAATTTATTGCAATAATCTGAATCGTACATTTTGTAGGATTTGCAGAGCAGTGTATGCAGGGACGGATTTAGAAAATGTCGTTTAGTGGGGCCACCTTGTTAATCATAATAGCGAAAATTTATTTTTCTAGTTAACCACAATAAGATCGTTAAATAATTAAAGCATGCAATACAAACTACAAAAATATATAACACATACTTTCACTTAAATTATGTAAAAATAAGCACAAAATCTCAAAAAAATTTGAGAGTATGTTTTACATGCATATCGACAAGTTTTAGAATGATCGATATAATTTTATTAATGATATTATTTTAAAATATTGCTCTTAGACGGTTAAAAATAAGTACAATTAAGAAAAAATCGATCCAAGTAGACAAATAGTTCGAAAATCAACAAGTATAAATTCACCATATGACAAAATTGAAACATAAAACTAGTTTATATGTATATTTTCAAGATATATGCACTTGTTTATGTGTAGTAGCACACTTAATTTTGTAATTATGCGAAATACACGAAAATATAACAAAATTATTTTAGTTTCGAGCGGGGGCACGTGCCCCCCTTTCCCTCCGTCCCTGAGTGTATGTATGCATAAAATTAGCTTGACCAAAAATCAATAGGTATATCAAAATTTAAATTTTGATTTATAAAATCAACAACCTGAATCATTTTAATTTAAAAACTATTGACAGAATTTAGGCCATCAATTTTGTAAAACAATATTTAATTATTGATATACATATCGATGTTGAGTCAAGCTGATTTTTTGTATATATATACTACTCTGCAAGTCTTACAAAATAAACGATTCAGATTATTGAGATAAATTGTCGATGGGATCCACACATGGCGGGGGTGCAAACTTGGAGTTTACACCCTCCGTAAACAAGTTTATCTCACTGTACAAATGAGTACTATGCTACGTGATTCGTCTGTGGCTGTTTTTTTTTTTATCCGTGCCCGTTAATAGGGCTGTAAATGAACTGCCGTTCGCGCAAACAATTTGAGACTCGGTGCGGTGAAGACTTATTCGAATTTGATTCGTCAACTAAACAAACCGAATAGGCTCGTTTCATAATGAGCGAACATGAACCTAGCACCTCCTTTCAATGTTGAATAATGAAAATTTTAGAACTTGTAAAAAAAAAAAAATTGCAACTACTAAAAACTTTTTTCAGTATATGTTTTTTTTTTTTTTAATCATTCTATAGATGTATGAATTTATTTTATGTGCACATTTAAATTTCATTTGCAACTTTAGATTTGTATTAAAGTATAAATATATGATATCATTGGCTCGTTAATGCTCGTGAACAAGTTCGAGTTTGACTCAAACCTAGGCAAGTTCGGTTCGAGTTATTAAATGGACAGACCGAAGGGAATATATAAAACCTTTGATTTTTGCATATTTTATATTAACATGGTCCGTTGATCTATTTTGTGTTTAATTTTGACGGTCCGTTCATCTATTTTGTGTAATTTGGAACTTTAATATATTTTATTACATTTATCTAGAATTTTAAATGGGATTGGGCCATTTGGCCCACTGTCGAAATGGCATGGGTTTGGGGCATTTGGATGGTTGGGGTTTATATCATTTCGGATTGCATATATATCTCGAAACAAATTAGTACACCAGATTTTCAGTCATTCTGTTTCAAAAAAAATAATAGTACTCCGTATCAAGTCTAGAACATGAAAATGGGTTATAAGTCTACAACATGAAAATGGGTTATTCTCAAGATGGTCCCTTCCATAATCTGTTAACAGTCGGTGGTTGAATGGAGTGAGAGAGTATGAAAAGTGAATTGTTAAATTAGAGAGAGAACGTTAGAGCTAGCTCTTGAGGGTAAAACTGACCCGGTGACATATTTGTCGTGTGCCTACAAAAACCAATCGTGGCATTAGCGCCTCCCTTAATCCCCCACTGTTATGGGGTGTTTTGTTAATTTGTAGGGCTTTTCAGCCTTCAAACTGTGTAGTTTAAATATTATAAACAGCTTGATTTGTTCTGGGTGTGCCTTGGTCTTTCCAGAGTCTAGAGGGTTTGAAAATAAGAGCTGTAGGCTTAGGCTTACTGGCACGCGCAAGTCTGGTAGTGGCACGCATAGGTGTGATCAGCATGCAGTGAGTTGATCAGTGTATGTTGGTTTTTTCTTGCACACATCACTCCAAAACAGTGGACTGTTGCCTTCCAGTCTGTTTAAAACTCTCACAGGAGTCTGTTTTCATCCTATACTAACTGTTCGAGCATGCCATCAATCTCATCTTGCAAAATGTTACAGCTTTAATCTCCATTAAACTGTTCCCAGCCCCTAAAAGGCTAAAGAATTGATTAATCAAACAGAATCGTAAACATTTTCGTAAATGCCTAAGTAAAGTCCGATCTCCGGATTGAGTGAGAGGGGTGCCTTAAAACCCTTCTCCTCTCATAACCTGGCTCCTGAACCCAGATATGGTTATGACGGATTGGTGTCTTCACATTTTCAAATCAAAACAATGCATCGAGCGTTTCAAGTTCGGTTCTTTGGATGTCGGACCTTCAAACCCAAGTAGCGACTCTGAATTGAGCGTTCTGTCTGCACAACGCTCATCGATCCGGCCGCTTAAAACCGAAATTTTAAGGGTACGTTGCCCACAGTAGGATATGACTAAATGCTACTTCACTCCTGGCTTAATCTTTATAAACGTCTATTTAGACGATTCCTTTGTTGTTGATGCCGCTAATTGACCAGAGAGGAATCATAGACATTTTCTGGTTTTCACGGGGACAAGATGTCGTTGCTTAATTTTAAGAATCAAACCTTGATGAATTCTTTTTTTTTTTTTCACAAGTAAAACCAAACCTTGATCAATTCATTGACATGTAAGATATTTTCAGCATTTGGAAGGGGAATAGGCTCAATTTTTTTTTTTCACCTTTAGTTTTTCAGCATTGGCTAGTGCTTGAAAAAAATTCACGAGTGCGGTGTCCGGTTCCCATTACACATTCATTGATACTCCCTATATCCATAACTCGCGACCGCGACCGTAACGCCAACAGATATCACGAATTAAAACCATGAGTAATTCCAAATGACACCTCACACCTAATACGGAAGCGTCTCATCCATTAGACCAACTCCTTAGTCGATAGCTTACCTTATATATTAAACTTGACAGCATTATGGGCAGGTATTAAGAAATGTATGATGGGTAATTAAATATAGTGATTGATTTCAACTCACATGCCTAGTCACATGATTTTTTTCCTAGTTTAATCAATGTTTAGAGGAGGGTATTTAGCATTGAAGTCAGGACAACCAGGAATAGTCAATTCAGCATCATATGATCAGCCGCTGTTTTCCAAGTTCTGATCTCCTAGACCATATGGACAACACAATCAATTCATTTTTGCTAACTCGGGTGTTTGGACTAGCTTACGCACACCTCGAGTACTTCTGGGAGCCTAATCCCTCCATCCGCTTCCGGAGAGCTCAGTTAAAGCTGGAGGAAAGCTTCAAATGGACTGACTTTAAAGGACTTGATAGCACATGAAAGATTGCGAATCTGAGACTTCAGGTGGGAGCAAATCTCTAAGTCGCTGACCAATTAATTCATAGTAGTATATGTTTTCAAATTAATGTCAACATTATTGACATTAATATGCAATCGCCGGTCAAATGTTAACCCAAGACATTGTTTTTCCCTTGTGAAGGAGAGTGGAGGGAAGATGCGCATGACTAGACCTAAATGGTGATGTAAATTGAATTAAAAAATGCTGATCTTTTGCGAACTAATTTCTCTGTTGTTGATTTGGGAATTTGGTTAAAAATCTGTTCTTTTTTATGAGAAGAATTGGGGAAAAAATATGAACCAAAATAGACGAACCATTAAGATGAACGAGTTGAATCATTGAACTAGCTAGAACCTTAGTGGTTCCATATGCATCTTGATATTGCAACCAAAAATAAACTCGGGAGAAGCTACCTCGTACCTCCATTTTGAAATCTGTACACACAACCAAGAAATCAAGTTCCAGACATGTATACCCTAGTTGAAAAACATGATGGGAATATAAAAGTCCCAGACAGTAGCCAACATCTTATTAAGTATTGTTGCTTTTTTTAAACATATTTTATCATAAGGTTGTGACAGAATCATGTGTACTAACAACCAAGCAAACATGCTTCTGCCCATATATGTATATAACCTTGATCCATGCTCTTCCTCTCTTCCATCATTTGATTCCAACATTTATGGTTGGTTCTCTCTCTCTCTCTCTCTCTCTCTCTCTCTCTCTCTCTCTCTCTCTCTCTCTGTGAGCTACCCTCATGAAGTCCAAGTGGAGAGCTTTGGCAACTCTGTGTGCCTTGATACTAATATTCCACATTCTCATGGCGTCTTCACTTCATCTCCCCTATGAAAAGGAGATTAATCCTAGAGAAAGAAGCCGGGTATCAAGGAAACTGTTTTCCTCTGGGAGTCCAATTCCTGAGAATCAAAACGAGTTGAACACTAGAGGAGAAGGAAGAGAGACCAAGAAAGCTGTGGGTGCAAGCAAGAAGCAGATACCACCAACTGGTTCAAATCCCTGCCAAAACAAGTAGCTGAATTAATT
Source organism: Rhododendron ovatum (assembly GCA_019656835.1). Taxonomy (NCBI): domain Eukaryota; kingdom Viridiplantae; phylum Streptophyta; class Magnoliopsida; order Ericales; family Ericaceae; genus Rhododendron; species Rhododendron ovatum. Next base: position 1,240,613 of record CM033791.1, read on the forward strand.
TGGTTGGCATATTTTCATCTAGATGTCAGAAAAGGAAAGATGAATCCTTTCCTTTGCTTAATTTTGTTTCAATATGTTTTTTTGTAACAGCTAGTTGATCAGCTAGAGTCTTATGTTGATATATTTGATATTTCCTTCAAGATCTAGCTTTCATGTAGTATGTCGGATAAGCTTTAATGTAGTACGATTTGAAAAGGATATATCAAGAAATTGTGTACATAAAAGAGAAACAAAGAATGTTTTAGTAACATTCATGGTTGTACCTTTTGCTCATCCATTCCGCTGCCTCATAAATAGTTTCATAAAAGAGTATGCTAAGAGTAATAATTTAGTTCCTTCCTGCGATCAAAACAAGACGTGCATCTAACAATCAGACCTTATCAGAGACAAAGAACAAACTGGAGAGCATAATATAAAAAAATGGATGGAGAAAGAAGAAAAAGCTATACGTGCAGATTTAACGACACTCTCTCATCGAAGCATGTTATTATGTCATCTGAATTCTCTCCATTTCATAGGTGGAAACTTCCATTTCATGACCAACACCACAATGCCAATGATTTCATGACCAACACCACAATGCCAATGAAAAAGCTACGTACAAATTTACTCCAAATTTGAAGATAGCTAAGGCTTTAACATTCCTAACAACGTAGGGATTACGAATTGTAAACTTTGACTTTTGGTGATTAACTTGGTGGTGGTGGAATTCAAACTTCTGATTTACAACCGTTTTGTAGTACTTTTCTACCAACTGCATGTATTCTGGATCCCAAGACACAAGATTGCTACAGCTACCAACTGCTTGTAGTATGGACTCTCATACTTCCATTTGGTAGGTTGGCGTTGGAAACCTTCCAAGTTCAAGCTGGGTAGTGCCTCATTAGCGAGTATATAAACCCTCTTTGCGAGTTTGCCTGCTTGATGGCTTAGCGCGCGGTACCCCTTTTCTTTCAGAATAGGCTAGAAACTACAAGCCGTTGTTTGATGTAATAAGAAAAATGGCTACAACTTGGATTGAAACCTGATCTCCATTCCCTATTGTGGTCAACGGATGAGGAGATCAGATCTTTGGAAAGGTGCAGTCAACAAATCAAACTTTAATAGCACAGCCATAGCATTTTCTTGGCTTACATCTACTTCACATGCCATTGAGTGGCCAATGATTTGATTTTGGAGCTCATTTTCAGCTGCACTAACATGTGAACAAATAGAAAAAAGAGCTCTTGTCAGATGCTCCGACAAGGAGGCTAGCCATAGTAGTACATATAATTTTGGATGAGATAGAACTGCAATGGGTGTTGTTTTGAAGGGTTGCATTAGGACTGGTTCAAGATAAGATAACATAGTAACATGACATACAATGCAGGCACGAGCGGAACCAGAATTTTTGTTCAATGCGCACAAGCCTTTATCAGAAAATATACATGGAAAATTCTTCTCTTTTAAAATTGAGGAAGATCAATTTCCTAACGGGAAAAAGTGAAGGAAAATGAAAGGAAAATTACATTTATATGTGAAATTATACTTACATTAGTTTAGCAATGCAACGAAAGTTGGCCTCGTCCTAGTCTATATCATCTTTATCCTCCTTTCCCAAAGCATCCTCTTTAATGTTTGACTCATTTACCCTGCATCTTTTGCTTCTATTACCTGTCATAACAAGACAAATGCATATAGGAAAGGAAAGGTAAGACACAAGTATGCCAATCTCTATCACTATAGACAATAGCTAATGATCACCAGAACCAAATCAAAGCACATTAAAAAAACACACATTATACACAAAAAGGAAGCCTCTCAAAAAAATTCAACACAGAACACCTCCTTTTGATTTGTAGAAACATGCATCCTTTTCCCACCTTTAGTATAAAAAAAAGCCATAGGTTGACAATTTAAATGCAGGAGGTACACTTGCCGAGAAGGAAGGGAAAGTAAAGGAGAGGGAAAATGTAGGGAAAGTGGTCATGAACAGAAAAATATAGATTTTATTAATCAATTGTAATAATTACAAAGATTAAACGGGGCAAGAGAAAGCAAGCACCACAGCGAGGGGATGACATCCCAACAAGGTTGGGACCCACCCCCACGACAATCATATGACTTGAGACCCAAAAGATTACAAGGTTGGGAAGAGCTCAACCAACAAATCCAAACAAACAAACAAGCTCACTAAAGAGCAATAAGAGTCGTAGCATCGTGTTTGACAACAGCTCCTATCAAAGTGAAAAACAAAACCAAAGTAAAGCCCCTTGCATGCCCAAAGCTGGATTTTGGCAGGCATGACATAGAAGTTAACCCGCCCAAGAGACAGATCAACTGAAATGGTTGACCTTGCATTTGGCTTAGCATTACCATCATTAGAAGAGGCCAAGACCCCATTTTGTCACTCCACATATGCAGCATTTGACATGCTCCCTTTGTCTTTGCAGTTACAATATAATAGGAAAAACGGCCCTTGAGATGTACACCATCCCTTCTTTGCTAAATTAGACAAACTCGAAGAGAAAAGGTTGGCATTGCATTTGGCACACCATCACCGACATGAGAAAAGACCGAGACCCCAAAGATGACCACAACAGCAGTTGACATGCTCCCATTGGCTTAGCAGATCCAATACATATAGACAAACTGACCCTTGAAATATACACCACCTATGCTATGCAGAATTAGACACCCACCTGCAGGTACGGACCATAATCTAAAATGCCCCATGGCATGATATACAGAGTTGGAAGCAGCATCCCTTGACAGTAACACTCCTTGTCATTGAGCATCCTTGAGCAAATATTGTGTACCTAAATACTCCTTGACAATTACACCCTCATTTCCATTACCAAAGACTTGACACATGACATAACTCAATGACCAAAGACAATACCCATGATGGCACACCCTGCAGAACTTACACTGCCTCAATTGAACCCCAATAAAACTCAAATTCATTACTCAAAACAGCCCCTTATGAAAAGAATCCTAGCTTTGAACCGACCCCCTATGTCAAATTCAATTTCCCAATGACACCCCTTTGGAGCAGGATACCAACATTGAAGCTACACCGTATGACATATATGATCCCGCGCCATCCCTCCCAAATAAGATTCACCCACATGACACAAACATAATGAAGATAATTCTCATGACACAACAGACACACCCAACATTGAAACCACCCCATGACACATTGATACATTTTGCCTTTGCTTGATTCTGTAAACTTAGGGGGAAAAAGTGAAGAAAATTGATTTATTATGTTTGATTTCGGAAAGAAGAGTAAGCCAATAATATTAATGAGAGTGAGAAAATAAGAGGAAAAATAAGTGACAGAAAATTGTTTTTTCTCTACTTCTTCTTTGCTTCTTTTCTTTTTCACCGCTACTAAGAACCAAACAGAGTAGGAAAAATAACTATTTTAAATTCGTTTTTCCTTCTTTCCTCGAGTTCTAAGCAAAGTGCAAGATTTGATGAACCTTCCTCGTATCCACGAAAAACAAAACCCACGAAAACGATTGACAAATTAATATGAACTTAAAACTCACAAACAACAACAAAGGAAAAACTTCATATGATTAAAAAACTTAGGGAAAAGATGCCGATATACACCTACTGTTGCAGGAGGAGCCTCATCCCATCCATCACTAATTCACTATCATCTCCTTCATCCGCCATATCCCCCGTTGGACTTCAAGAAACCTGTAGTCTACGAAGCATGTGCACTTTGGTTACTCAATCTCTAGCTAAGTCCCACAACTTCTTTGCCAGTTCCGTATCATTTGATTGCAAGCTCGCTTCCGCTAAGTTACAATCTCCAAATTATTTGCCACTCATCGCCACGTAGCTGCTGCCCCCTACAAGCAACTCCATTTACATACTTACTACATTAGGTAAGGTTCTTTCTCAACCGAATGCGATACCTCATACTTATGAATACATACTTTTTCGCTAACTCATTACTGAGAAAGAAAAAAAAGGGACCATTTTTCAAGTCCGAGCAGGCGAGCATGGACAAATACTTTCAGGAAAATTCTTGGACAAACTAAGAAATCAGGGTATTCCCCTCGGTTTTGGGTAACTCAAAATGAAGAACAATTGTACACTGACCGTTTCATAAATCCAATCTGATAGCGATCATTTCCATTCTAAGAACCTATTTAATCTCTAGCAAAAACCAGGGCTCGCAACAGCTCGTGCAGTAATTCATTTATACTTGGCAATTGCTTAAAATTAATCGGCGTAAAAAGATCATCAAGAGATTATGGTGAAAGGTCAAGTGGCCATGATCTCTAATGGAGTGAGAATCCTATTCTAATTCGAGATTATGGTGAAATTCAAGTGATCATTAAGAGTTACCTTTTACAACGGAGTGAGAATCCTTTTCCGCTGAACAACCTCTCCGTCGGGGACCAAAAACCTCTCCATCGGCGACAGCCCTTCGCCGGAAAGAATATACTCTTTGACAGAATGGTTTGATACAGTGTATCCAAATCTATTTTCAAAAAAACAAATTCGATTTGATCATCTCCGATTGTGTACCAATAAACATTCAATTCAAAAGATCTTTGACACTGCTCATCTTCTCGACAGTATCTACTGCTTGAACGATTTCGATCATGGAGTTAAATCGAAATGAGATCAAAATTTGACGAATTCACTTTGCAGTTCCTAAAAGGCTTTCGAAAAATAAATTGGTTTAGATCCAGTATGGCGAGACCTATTTTCATAAAAACAAATTCACTTTCATCCTCTTTGATTATGTATCAGTTAGAATTATGTTGATAAGATCTTCAACTTAGTTTATTTTCTTGAAAATATCTACAACATGAACTGTTTAGATCATAGAGATAAGTTGTAATGAGATAGAAATTTGACTCAAATGATCTCTAATAGATTTTCTAATGAATTCGCAGGGTCAAAATGAGAAGTATGGATGCGTATGAGCGACATCGTTTTGATTAAACCTCCCGTGTTCAAGTTGCGAGCTTCAAAGAAAACCCAGTCCACGCCGTTTTGATTAAGGCTCGCGTTTGTTATATGCGAGTTTCTTTTGAGTGCCAGTACGTGCTCCTACCTCGAATACCAGTCGTCGTCCCCATTTGATTTTCTCTCTCTCTCTCTCTCTCTCTCTCTCTCTCTCTGTATACATGTGACTCGTATGCGATTCAAATTGCGCCTGGGCGCATTCATGTATTGTGAAATGCAACTCATACGCACTAAAATTGCACCAGAGGCACATCCATGTATTACCAAATGTGACTCACGCGCACTCAAATTGTGCCCCGGGCACACCCATGTATTGCCAAATGCGCTTGAACCCATGTATTGCCAAATGCGACTCAAGCGCACTCAAATTGCGCCCGGGCGTATCCATGTATTGCCAAATGTGACAGAGGCAAATTGTGCCCTGGCGCATCCTTGTATTTTTATTTTTATTTTTTGGTTGCAATTTTTGGTGAAAAGAACAAGCCCCTGGATTAAGGGAATATAGGCTGTGATAAGAATGCTGTTATGAGCAGCTAAGTAAGAAATTGCGGAGAAAGAATGGTGGAAGAGAAATGAATAGAAATGGAGAAATCAATGAATGCCCTTCACTCCTCTCACCTTCTCTTTATAATAACAGAGAAAACCACCTGACAACTTTTCCCGCCAATCCTAACTAACCGCTCCTAATTAGAGTGCGTATCATCAACCTGTCTCTAGCAGAATTCTTGTAACGCACCACCACAAAAGCATAGAACGTTTTTATGATCAGCTGCTGGAATTTCAACAGCAAGAACAATCGTTTGAGCAGAACAAGAGACTGCAGACACTAAGAGCACCTGAGGGTCCCATCCCACAATTACTCTTGTAACATGGGAATGTCCCAAATTATGTACAGACGGCCAATGGATTGGGAAACACTTAGCAGTCCATTTGGTTAAAATTTTCAACCTGACTTTAGTCTGAAGCACACCAAAGAGAACAAACCTCCCTTTGTTTTAAGGGATCATCTAGATCCCTTATACTCCATATGCCAATCTTAGTCATTTAACCTTGGAGGCCTTCCTACGAATCCTACCTGAAGAAACAAAGTGCCCAACAGAAGTGAGAACATCTTCACAGAAACCAGGATTGGCTCCACTTGAACTGTGCTTCCAGAGTGTCCCACCATTCTGGCACTCGCTGGTGTGTCCTCTTTCCCCTAGTGTGTGTTGGCACCTGTGGCTAAAACCAAACCGAAAAATCTTCAACAGCCCTTCCATCACAAACACCTCCCTACAGGATAACGTACTTGCAAAGGCTTTCGAATGGCAATACATCGTCCAACCTGCTTAGCAACCAAATACTACCCCACCTCATCGAATATTAAAACTCAAATCTGGTGGCTGTGGAAGTTCAGCCACCTATGAAGCTACTGCTGGTGGGATTGTGCGTGACTCAAACGGCGCATGGGTAATGGGCTTCTGCCGTAAATTGGGCCTCATGTCCACTCAGTCAGCAGAGATTTACGTGCTGCGAGAAGGACTTCAACTACTCACTCGCTAACAACCTCAGGGATACAAAGATTGAAGAGGATGCTTCAGTCATTGTCGTTGTAATTCAGAATCATGCATTAATATCCGCTATATGTGATTGCAGGTCCCTCCTCCTTCAACTTGGGTCACCGCAGTTGAAGCATATCTGTAGGGAAGGAAACAAATGTGCTGACATCTTGGCACGTGAAGCCCGCACTATGGCAAAACCTACTACTTTTTTTTTCATTTGCTCCTTATTGTATTAATTGGCAACTGATAGATGAGGCGTGTTTCATACAGTACACCCGTACTGTGTACTCGTAATTCTAATATATGCTTTTTCTACCAAAAAAAAAAGAATAGAAGAAAGAACCAATATATGCTGCTGCTTTTTTAACGGCATAAAATTTCATTAAGTACCAACCTCAGCAGAGGCATCAACTGTACAAAAGAGGAAAACGAAAGGGGGGATTACCCACCCAGTCAGATGGTAGAACATCCCCAAGCCACGAGGTCGCCACCCAATGGGCAGCCCTATCACAAGATAAAGAAAAATTACAAGAAGAAATTAAGACCTTAACATCGCCTATAATGGCTGCACATTCACGTGAAGAAACGTTTTCATTGAAACAAAGTTGGATGACTGTCCTGTTATCACCTTCGACTACTGCGTTTGAAATGTTGTTAGAATGCAATAGTCTGCCCGCTAGCCTCACAGCCATAGTTTCCCCTTGAAGCAAAAATGAAGCAAACCCCACACTTGTCGCACCGTCCACCACTTTCCCCCTCCAGTCTCGTAACACTGCTGCTGCAGCCATCCTTGTGCCCCCACGACTCAGTGCAATATCACAATTAACCTTAAAAACTGCCAACAGCTGGAGCTAGGAAGAGACCAATGGGACCTGTTAGCATCGTACAGAGCTGCATTCTCTCTCACCCCAGGAGAACTCATACACGCTTGGAATTCAAACCATGAGAAAGAGGCTTTGTGAATAACCTCCAAGGGATTTTAACTGGCAAAGAATTAAGACCCAATCATCGCGAGCCTTCCATATTTGCCAGCAAGAAAAGCACATTTACCCAGTAATTGATATCGATCTACTGCTGAATCCAAGTCGCGTTGTCGAAATGGTCCACTTCAAGACAGACGGGATGGCTAAAGGATTCATGACATAATTCACCTCACTTCCAAACCACACCGCATTTGTCCACCCACATCCAAACAGAAGATGTTTTTGTTTATGGATCACGCCATCAGAGACCTGCCTTCTGGTCCCTTGAAGGAGGAGGTCTCCCCCTTGGAGAAGACTATACCAGTCCCAAGAAGGCCTCCTCCCCTTTGAAGAACTAAGAAAAGAGGATTGGGGACGATAGATATCTTTAAGCTAACGCCCCCAGAAAGAGTGTGGATTTTGAGTTAACATCCAGCCTTGTTTAGCTAACATGGCCATATTGAAAGCTTTCAAATCGCGGAATCCCATACCACCCGAAAATTTAGACTCAGACATTCTCTGCCATGACGTCCAGTGCACTCCTCTTCCTTCAGGGTCACCTGTCCACCAGAGATTAGAGACATAGTTGAGTTTATCGCAAAAGTTTTTGGCGAGAGTAAAGCACGCCATTGCGTAGGACGGGATGACTTGGACCTCTGATTTGATGAAAACTTCCTTCCCCGCAAAATTTAACATCTTTTGTTTCCACCCTTGGAGTTTGAGCAGAGCTTTTTCCAGAGGAAATTATAACTGGTCGCCTTGGACCGCCCCCAAAGGGCAGGAAGACCCAGGTATCTTGCATCCCTCCCCCACACGATTCATATTCATATTCAGAAAACAGCATAGGTCCTCTTGCACTGAAAGGGCTACAGTGGATGAAAACCATACTCCCGATTTACTGGAATTTACCAACTGCCCCGAAGCTTCATTGTAGCTGTCAAGAATATCCAGAATTGGGGCACATTCTCCCCTCTCAGCTTTAAGAAACAGCATCACCTGGGGAAAATAAGTGGGATAGAGGAGGGCAATTAGAGCTGAATTTAATACCAGAAATTCTCTTATCCAAAACCGTTTTGAGATCAGCTTAGATAACACATAAATGACAATTAGATACAGACAAGGGGAAAGGGGACCACCTTGATGGAGACCCTGAGTCGGAATGACTGATCCACGCTTGCCTCCAATCTCACTCTGCAATCACTTCCTTATTCCTAGAATGAAATCAACTCAGCTTCTCTCTCTAAATCTTACTCCAGACATGACATACAATTGGTGTTGATTAGGTGTCCTTATAAATCTCACTCAGCAACGGGTGTTGTTTTGAAGGGTTTCATTAGCACTGGTTCAAGATATACATCAACTCTAACATGACATACAATTGCTGGCACGAGTGGAACTAGAATTTTTATTGACTGCCGACAAGCCTTTATCAGCAAATATACATGGAACATTATTCTATTCTAAAATCGAGAAAAATCAATTTCCTAACAGGAAACAGTGTAAATCATCAACTCTAACTGACTGAGACCACTTTTCTCTTTTATACAAACCCTAACTGACTTGTAACAAATTCTTACAGGCTACAATTACAGAAGAGAGAGAGGTAACAGATTCAGTTACCCTAAGAGCTAATCCTCTACATATGCAGCCACATCACACGAGCTACTTTCAGTCAACAACTTCTGCAGGAGTTAAGTGAAGCTCTGGTACAGGCCTAATATCTCTAACACTAAGAAAGGTTGAAAGGTACTGTTTGAACTTGGGAGCTATAAGGAACTTGAGGTGGTGCACATTCTCAAGTTGTCAGTCTGAAAGATAAATGCCTAGCATTCAACAAACTATTGCCGAATAAGATGAGGAATGGAATTGGAGGAAAGTAGATAGAAGCACATAGTTTTCTTTCTACGTCACATGCCAACTAGCTCGAATCATTACTGTAAGTCAAGGTTTTATAATACGATGACAACAAGGGTTATCCAACAAGTACATAAGAAAGGGTATATCTAACATGAGGTTATTAAGAAACATTGAGGCAGCTGAATGAGTTCTATGCCTAACATTCAATACACTATGAAAGAAGATAATAAATCGCACTGGTGGACTCAGATAGGTCAACATGGATATCTTTCTGTGAAACATCTTAAGCCACATGAAGGTCTCTTTTGAGAGTTTTCTCTTGCATCAAGATAGTTTCCTTGAAATGATAGGAAGGCTTTGTAAGCTCATGAGCAAGCTTTAACCCATCTAAGTGACAAATATCAAGCTTCAAGTACAAGGTTAAACTGAGACTACGATAGAGAGAGCAATAGAGATAGGAAGAAGAAAATTAATCATTATCCCTGACATGTCTTAATCGATCCGAACACGAGCACATCTCTCAGTAGTTTGTACTTTTCATATATCATAAGCAAGACGAGCTGAGTAGTAGCTTATTCGAGCTTGGTTTGAAACTTCAACGAGCTTCAAATAGTGAAGTCTTTACTCTCCCTCTTAACTCCCGTTTTTTTTTTTTCTGTTCATATCAATTATGTAGGTAGAAGGAAAACTGGAAGTTCTCACAAAAAGGGTATCTTCAAGTGATGAAGTCCAAACTGAAAGCAATCATTTCCATTCTAAGAACCTAATAAATCTCCAGCAAAAGCCAGTTCTCCGCAACAGCTCGTACAGTAATACACACGACGTAGTCGACTATTGCCCCAATTTAAACTGGCAATGGAGCAAGAAATTTCTAGCGGTCATTAACAGATTAAGGAAAAATTCAAGTCACCATGAAACCTCATATGAACACAATTTGTTGTCAAAATCGAAATTATTGCCAAGAACAGTGACAGCTAAAAATAATCGAAATTAGCTTACTGGCTATCAGATTGGGTTGAAGGATGGAAGATCAGACGTGACCTGTTAAGTGAGAGAATCCTTTTCTGCTGAACAACCTCTCCGCCTACGACGCCCCTTCGTCGGAGTGAACATATGAGTAGCTGATATGAGGCTCTGATACAGTGTAGCCAAATCTATTTTCATGAAAATAAATTCGCTTTCACCATCTTCGATTATGTATCATTCAGAATTGGATTCAAATGATCTTTGACATTGTGTATCTTCTTGACAAGCTCTACAAGTTGAGCGATTTCGATCATATAGATAAGTCGAAATGAGATCACAATTTGATGAATTCCCGTTGGTTGACTATGCGATTTTAATAAACAAAGGCGACGACGGCGTTCTGTCGAAATGGATTTGATACAATGCGACCAAGTTCATTTTGAAAAAAACAAATTCACACTTATCGTCTTCGATCAAATACCAACCAGAACGCGATTCAAACAATATGTCTTAGGGTTTATCTTCTTCAAAATATCTTCAATATGAACATTTTCGATCATAAAAATAAACCGTAATAAGCTCACTATTTGAGAAATTCTGGTTTCAATAGACTTCGCAGGTAGAACCTGCGAAGTCCTAACGAAATCAGACGATGTCGTTTTGAAACACCTCCTGTCTTCAAGATGCGATCTTTAATGAATCCCGGTGGACTAAGCGCGCGTCTGTCATATGCGAGTTTGTTGTGAGTGCCAGTACGAGGTAGCTAACCGAGCACCAGTCGTCGTTTCCATTTCCCCCAAGATTTCTCTCTCTCTCTCTCTCTCTCTCTCTCTCTCGCTGCATGCATCATTGTATGTCACTGAAACTTTGTTCACAGACGAGGGTCAATGCTCTGCAAGCTGATTCTGGCCTCACATTTTTAGGTATGCAAAAGCTCAATTTTTATCCGAATTGTATTGGATTCAAATGAGGCTATGTATTCGTTTCAAATGAGGCTATCCATTTCATCATTTCCTGCTACCAAATTTCATTCAAGTTGATATTTTTTTTTAGATTCTTGGATTTTATTTCGTTTTTTGCAATTCTTGTTATTATCACCAAAACTATAATTTTTCCTTTCTCTAGACGTACGGTCATGTACCTCTATGGAATATCTAGAGTGTTAAGATAAGTTTCCGCAAAGGCAAATTTAGAATTGTTATTGCCCTATATTGATTAGCTGCTGGATCTTTGGTTGTGCTTGGTTCTCTCATATTGAAGCCCGATTGTGATTGCAGAAGGTTTTATTACACAAGTTGTTATACTGCATGTCATTTGAGAAGGTTGTAACGGTCTGGTTAAAAACTATGTAGTTCGTTCAAAATTGCTAGGCATACATCAAGTTTATCTCAACTTTTTGAAGCATTCACGATGTACGTAGATATCATTTTTATATTGGTCTTCGTCGTGGGAGTGCATTACTTTTCCATTGGTGCGCATCATCTTAGTTGTTGCTTTGTATCACTTACACACGCATTGACTTTTTTATGCGATATGTACTTCTGTGATGCTATCTATGTAGTTACTGCAAGTAAGCCGAGCCATGTGCATAGACTTGAGTGACTGTTGTTCAATTCGGAGTTAATGATTAATGACTTCTACATGGACATGTTAGCCAGTTTGCATGGACAGGTAGTTTCGCTACAATACTCATAGCGCGAATTGAGAATATCTTTGTATGTTTTTCTTTTTCGTCTTCAAAATAGAAAATGCAGGTCATTGCGTGATGGGCTAAAGGATATCACCAATTTGTTGGCCGCCAGGGATAGTATAATGTAGCAGTCATAGAAATATCCACTTCAATGGAAGGGAGATTTGAAGTCATCTATCAGGATCAGGCTTTGTTGTTGATTGAAGGGATTTAAAATGATAATCTTTGCAACTTTATATACGGAAGAGATGCTAATATCTCGTCCCAAAGCTCAATTGTAATGGGCACGTCAATTAGAATACGCACTCTATTGCACTTCAATTGAAGAACAATGCTGCTTTGATAATTCCTTCTACGGCTCACAGATATCCATCCATCATCAATGCCATTTCCTTCCCTTCTTATCTTTCCCATCTCTCTATGATTAAGGTTCAAAGCTATCACGAACTCTACTTGAGGAATATTCAGAGGTTGTAAAAGCAAGTGAATATGCTGCAACTTCAGTTGAATCAATTCCAAGTCTTGGGTAAAACAACTATGGGTGGGAGTGTGAGCAAGTGGATATGATGAAATTTCAGTTGGGATCTACTTCAAATCAGAGTTCTCCATCTGATTGTTGTGCCTTTAAGTGCAGGCGCAATGCACAATTGCATACCTCTCCTTTTGAGAGAACCTTCTCTGCTGTTGGTCCAATCTGCAGTCCAATTGGAGATGGCATGGATATGATCTAGAAAGAATAAAATAACCAACTATCTCTATCTTCTATTTTACATTTTGATGTTTTGCCTTTCATTCGGCAAGTACGGATAACAGAACTTGTTTCGGGTACTTTTATGGAGGATGTGCTTTGTCCTGTCTATCTGTAGGAACAGCTTATATTTTTGAACTTGTTTAACGGAATGTAGCTCTTTTACTAGTTGCAGAATTTGTAGGAGATTAAACAGGGTTATCTCTGTACTAAGAAGCAATTCTTGCGCGGGTCACTGTAAAGCTGGAGTGATATTACGCAGGGCATATATCTACATTTTTACTGCTTCAGAATCTAACCTATGGCAAGTACAGGGTACTTTAGCAAGACCTGATTCAGTAATTCTCATTTGTGAATTTTACCTTCACTTGGGCACCTTCGCTTAGCAATTTCTTACTGCATTTCATTTTCGTAGAAGTTCGTGATATGTTGCCTATATCTACAATTAATGGGTTAACTCTTCGTGTAGTTCATTGGATAGTTGAACTTCATCATTTTCACCACCTGAAGCACTCTGCTGTTTGGGCCTTGTTTATTGTGATAAGCACCTGATATCTGTTATGCTTTAAAGCTGGCTGTTTAATTTTTCCGTCTACAGTGATATCTTATCTTTGGGAGCAATATCATTACTAGGATTGATTTTAAGCACTTTGCTCATGCTGTACAGGTTTCCCAGAACAAATGAAGGTTATTTCCCATTCGTATCTTGCATAAAATTTATCTCAATTTCTGATTGCTTCCTTTTCCAACTGGGTTTCAGGTCGAAGAGGAATTACCCAGTTTCTTACCCATTTTATTCTTTATGATCTTTTCATTTTTACCATACTGATTTTAATCTATGGGTTTCTGAAGCTAATTTTATTTTCCATGTTGAAGCATGTATCATTCAGGAGAGTTGAAACTTGCTTATTGAATCATTTTGTTTTATTTTATAATTTTATTTTCTAATGCGTATTCCTGATGTGGTTCATCTATTATTCATGCAGGGATGGAAATTCTCCATCTGCTTGCAGATTGCAGTCAGGGAGCAATGGTGCCCCAAGAGGGCACTGGGGGGATTTTGGAAATTCAATTGTGCATGTTAAGTTTGGGCCAGTTTTATCTATCTCATTTGCCCCAAGATGGGGGGAAACATTCTTAGTCCTAGGAGGTTAGAGGCATTCCAAGATATGTTGAGTTCATGTGGGCTAGTGGATTTGGAATTTAAAGGTCCACGTTTTACTTGGCGAAACAACAGAGCTGGAGGAGAGTTGATTATGGAGAGAATTGATATGGCTTTTGCTAATGCGAAATGGAGAGAGGTGCATGATCAAGCTATGGTTCTAGTTGAGGCTGCTATTGGGTCTGATCATAATCCCCTCTGTTCAAGGTGGGGAAACCATTCCGTTTTGAGTCTTTTTGGACTACAGAAGAAAGCTGCAAACCAGTTATAATGGAGGCAAGGGAACAACAGTATGCTGGAACAGAAATGGAAAGGATTTGTAAGAAATTAAGGGGATGTAATCTGGCATCAAAGGTCGCAGATCAAGTTGCAAATGGTAGATAAGAATTCAAGATTTTTCCATCTCAGTACTATTCAAAGGAGGCAAAGGAATCAAATTGTGAAGCTAAGAGACGAATTTGGCATTTGGCAATCTGAGGTCAAAGAAATAGCAGGTATCAAAACCCATTTTCAGTCTCTGTACAGTGCTCCCCCTAGTAGGAATTTTGATGATGTTTTAAGTCTAATTGACCCCATTGTCACTCCTGAAATCAATGAGTCCCTGGTTAAAACTATTTCGTATGATGAAATTTAAGAGCGTTATGTCAATGTTGAATCAAATTCGGAGAACACTTCAGTGTTTCTGAGAGAATGAAGATATGTGCTACAGGTTCCTTAGCTCTATGGGTTTTTATTTTTTCTATAGATAAATAGGTATGGTATGGCCATGAGTAGCTATTTTTGGCATGGAAGAAACAATACAACTACCCGAGAATCAAATCCTAAGGTACCACTTTACACGATTATTGTTAAGTCCATGATTATAATGAAAAAGGCTCTTTATTTCCTCATGAGATTCTGGGATAGGTGTGGTGTCATATAGAATTGAGTTCTCAAGTGGTGGCTTTGATGTTTTTGATTCAAATGTTAATTACCGGACATAGGCCTATACATGGTAGGATCTCTTTTACAACTGAGCTTTCTATAATACGAACAAATGCCCAATTCCTAGGAATCGAAGAACAAACCTCCCTTTGTTTTAAGGGATCGTCTAGACTCCTTATACTCCATATGCCAATCTTAGTGGAGGCCTTCCTACCTGAAGAACAAAGTGCCCAGCAGAAGTGAGAACATCTTCACAAAAATCATGATCATTCCCAAACTGAGGAATATCCCCAGCAACCAATCAAGAGGACTTCCCTACTGTTGGGATTTGTCCCACATCGGTTAATTATCTCCTCCAAAACTAGTATATAAGCCTGGGCGACCTCTCCACTCTTTGCCAATTGGTTTGGAGTTGGATGCTTTAACATGGTATCAAAGCTAGGCTTTCGGAGGCTTTTCCCCTTTGTTTGTGCCATAGTTGCACTTTGTTTCATTGTGATCCGTGTGTTTCGGATCATTTGTTGACCTCTCCACGTGCGAAGCGGGGTCGCACGTGCGGGGGAGTGTTGGGATTTGTCCCACATCGGTTAATTATCTCCTCCAAAACTAGTATATAAGCCTGGGCGGCCTCTCCACTCTTTGCCAATTGGTTTGGAGTTGGATGCTTTAACACCTACCATCAGAAAGATTGAGCCTGAGGTGGCAGAAGTGAAGGAATTCTCGAGGATCATCAAGAAGAGTGAATTCTGTGTGGTTTTTTTTTTTCTTTTTTGATTGGATGAATTCTGTGTGGTTGAACAACGCAATAAGATGCCAGCTCAGATATCTATCTTTGGGCTCCTGATAGCATCAAAAGCTCATAGGACATAGGAATGCTGAAGTTTCAACCACAGGAGAAGTATCACCATTCCCCTTAAAGGAAGAACCATCAGCAAGACAAGGATTATTCCCATCATCCACCCCAGCCACTTGTGCCATCAAGGGTGAAAATTTGTTCCTCATCAAAACTATCGCTTTTCCTTTCTTTAGATGTGACTCTATGGAATATCTTGAGTGTCTGGGTATATGGGAGTTTGGAAGTGTTATTGCCCAGTATCGACTAGCTGGATCTTTGGTTGTGGTCGGTTCTCTCAGAACAGAGCTCGATTGTGATTTGAGCATAGTTGTTGAAAGCCTACGATACAGGATATGTATCCTATATCGTCTATCATGTGGCTAGGTGGTTTAGAGAACAGCTTGCAGCTTCTGCCAGGCCCGACCTTTGTTACTAGAGAACAGTAACAGTGAACGGCATTTTGAAATGCACGGTTGGGAATATGGTACACCTACATTCCAAAATTGGTAAATTTAGTAAGAAGTTGGCATACTTTCAGGCTTCCTGTCCTGTAGCATACCTTTGTGGTGGCAGAATGTTGAGATGATGGGATTGCTGCATAGAAAATGTGGTGGATGTTTCCTAAGATGTCTATTATTGTCTACCCTTTTTCAACGTTGAAATATACTTTGTAAAGTTTGGGTTAGTGGTAAATTGATGTATCTCAATCATGCAGAGCTGTTTAATGGTTTTGGCTTCTTAAGAGTGCTAACTGCTGACTGCTGTTTAATAGTTTTGGCTTCACCCATCTTGTCAAGTTTCGGTGTGAATTTCTCTCTTCATTGAGAAGAGTGTGGGCACGCGCCCCGAAAATCGCTTGGTCTCTTATCGGTGTGCGGCCCTCTTTCGAAAAACGCGCGGCGAAACGCCTCGATTCAGAGTCGCCACTCGGGTTTTAGCGGAGGAATACCCAAGGAACCGAACTCGAAAAACGTTTGCCACGTTTTGTTTGATTTTGAAAAGGCGTAGACCAGTCCGTCGTCACCTTCGATATCTGAGGTTCGGGAGCCAGGTTACGAGAGGGGAAGGGTTTTATGGCACCCCTCTCGCCCAATCCGGAGATCGGTCTCTACTCGGGCATTTTATGAAAACCTTTGCATCTTTCTCTCATTTTATCATTTTTTAGCCAGTTAGGGCGGGGGAACAATTAATGGGGATAAAAGCGGTAACAAATTGCAGTTTATGTGACAAAATATTTATGAATGATTTGATTGCAATGCTAAGTATAGATTGAGAACAAGCACTGATCATCCCGAGCAAGCTGCAGCACGCTGTCACAAGGTGACGTGAGCAGATTCTGCCAGCATGCACTGGTCAAGCCACTGCATGTTGAGACAACCTGCGCACGCCACAAATAAACTGGCGTACTCCACTTGTTGGGTCTCTCAGTCTTTGTTTGCAACCCTCTGGGCTCTGGAAGAGGACCAGCGCACACCCAGGACAAACCACGCAGTTTAATATAGCAGAATATACATAAACACGGGCAGAATGAATGGCTTTAAGCCATGAAAGAAAGCAGAACACCCCAAAACAGTGTGGGGACAAAAGATAGGCCTAGATTATGCTAAGATGCAAGGGCCAGCCACTGGATCCAGGGGAACACTGCCGTACGCCAGTTTTTGGCTACCGTACGCCACTGTTGCTTTTGATCCCAGTGTTTGGCTTTGCAT
>CM033791.1:1258086-1308086 GCA_019656835.1 Rhododendron ovatum
ATGGGTAATGGGCTTCCGCAGTAAATAGGGCTCATGTCCGCTTAGTCAGGAGAGATTTACGTGCTGCGAGAAGGACTACAACTACTCCTCGCTAACAACCTCAGGAATACAGAGATTGAAGTGGATGCTTCAGACATTGTCGTTCTAATTCAGAACCATGCACTTGAGAATCATGCATTAATATCCGCTATACGTGACTACAGGTCCCTCCTCCTTCGACTCGGGTCACCGCCGTTGAAGCATATCCGTAGGAAAGGAAACAAATGTGACTGACATCTTGGCATGTGAAGCTCGCACTATGGCAGAACCTACTACTGTTTTTTCATTTGCTCCTTATTGTATTAATCGGCAACTGCTAGATGATTTTCGTAATTATAATATATGCTTTTTCTACCCCAAAAAAAAAAAAATTTATATCAGAAGAAAGAATCATAGTTCGATTGTATTTTGCTTAGTATAATACAACAAGAAGCCTTAATGTGGTGGGCTCTACTTGAGAGACTTGAAATTTTAAATTGATTTTTTTTTACGTATACGCATAGTTTGTTGCTTTGTTATTAGGTATATAACTATTTGTGTTAATTGAATATTAAATATGGTTAACGTATCTTAACACAAGACATTGTGCGATACACTATACATATCCTGATTTGAAAACAATGGATTTGAGAAGGTTTTAAGCCACAAGTTGTTATTGTGTCATGTGATTTGACAAGGTTTTAAGTACTCCGTATTTGGTTAAAAACTGTATAGTTTGTTAGAGTTAACAAAGGTTGATTAGGCATCCCGCATATAAATATCACTCTATAAATTATTTTTTTTTTTAACGGCATGGATTTCATTAAGTACCGGCCTCAGCAGAGGCATCAACTGTACAAATAGAAGATAAAGAAACTCTGGGAGCTCTAGGCATCAACTGTACGAGGTCAGATGGTAGAACATCCCTAAGCCACGAGGTCGCCACCCAATGCGCAGCCCTATTACAAGATAAAGTAAAATTACAAGAAGAAATTAAGTCCTTAACATCGCCTATAATGGCTGCGCAGTCACGTGGAGGAACATTTTCAATGAAGCAAAGTGCGATGACAGTCCTGTTATCACCTTCGAGTACTGTGTTTGAAATGTTGTTAGAATGCAGTAGTCTGCCCGCTAGGCTCACAGCCATGGTTTCCCCTTGAAGCAAAAATGAAGCAAACCCCACACTTGTCGCACTGTCCACCACTTTCCCCCTCCAGTCTTGTAACACCGCTGCTACAACCATCCTTTTGCGCCCATGACTCGTTGCAATATCACAATTAACCTTAAAAACTGCCCTACAGCTGGAGCTAGGAAGAGACCAATGGGACCTGTTATCATCGCTCGGAGCTGCATTACCTCTCACCCCAGGAGAACTCATGCACGCTTGGAATTCAAACCATGAGAAAGAGGTTTCGTGAATAACCTCGAAGGGATTAACTGGCACAAAATTAAGACCCAATCATCGCGCGCCTTCCATATTTGCCAGGCTAGAAAAGCATATTTACCCAGTAATTGACATCGATCAACTGCTGAATCCAAGTCTTTCATTATCGGAATGGTCCACTTCATGACAGATGGGATGGCTAGCTAAAGGATTCACGGCATAATTCAACTCACTGCCAAACCACACCGCATTTGTCCACCCACATCCAAACAGAAGATGTTTTTGTTTATGGATCACACCATCAGAGACCTGCCATCTGGACCCTTGAAGGAGGAGGTCTCTCCCTTGGAGAAGACTAGACCAGACCCAAGAAGGCCTCCTCCCCTTTGAAGAACCAAGAAAAGAGGATTGGGGAAAAGGATTTCTTTAAGCGAAAGCCCCCAGAAAGAGAGTGGATTTTGAGTTAACATCCAGCCTTGTTTAGATAACATGGCCATATTGAAAGCTTTCAAATCGTGGAATCCCATACCACCCGAAAATTTAGACTCAGACATTCTCTGCCATGACGTCCAGTGCGCTCCTCTTCCTTCAGGGTCACCTGTCCACCAGAGATTAGAGACATAGTTGAGTTTATCACAAAAGTTTTTGGCGAGAGTAAAGCACGCCATTGCGTAGGACGGGATGACTTGGACCTCTGATTTGATGAAAACTTCCTTCCCCGCAAAATTTAACATCTTTTGTTTCCACCCTTGGAGTTTGAGCAGAGCTTTTTCCAGAGGAAATTATAAGCTGCCGCCTTGGAACGGCCCCAAAAGGAAGGAAGACCCCGGTATCTAGCATCCCTCCCCACACAATTCATATTCAGAAAACAGCATAGGTCCTCAGTCCTCTTGCACTGAAAGGGCTACAGTGAATGAAAACCATACTCCCGACTTACTGGAATTTACCAACTGCCCCGAAGCTTCATTGTAGCTGTAAAGAATATCCAGAATTTGGGCTCATTCTCCCCTCTCAAGCTTTAAGAAACGGCATCATCTGGGAAAAATAAGTGGGATAGAAGAGGGCAATTAGGGCAGAATTTAATACCAGAAATTCTCTTATCTGAAACCCTTTTGAGATCAGGTTAGATAACACATCAATGACAATCAGAAATAGACAAGGGGAAAGGGGACCACCTTGACGGAGAGCCAGAGTCGGAATGACTGACGCTTGCCTCCAATCCCACTCTGCAATCACTTCCTTGATTCTAGAATGAAATCAACTCAGCTTCTCTCTCTAAATCTCACTCTAAACATGACATACAATTGGTGTTGATTAGGCGTCCTTATAAATCTCACTCAGCAACGGGTGTTGTTTTGGAGGGGTTGCATTAGCACTGGTTCAAGATATACACCAACTCTAACATAACATACAATTGCTTGCCCGAGTGGAACTAGAATTTTCATTCAATGCTGACGAGCCTTTTATTAGAAAATATACGTGGAACATTATTCTATTCTAAAATCGAGAAAAATCAATTTCCTAACAGGAAACAGTGTAAATCATCCAACCCTAACTGACTGAGACTACATGTCTCTTTTATACAAACCCTAACTAACTTGTAACAAAGTCTTAAGGGCTACAATTGCAGAAGAGAGAGAGATAATAGATTCAGTTACCCTAAGAGCTAATCCTCTACATACGCAGCCACATCACACGAGCTACATTCAGTCAACAACTTCAGCTGTGAAGGCTTACACACAGACTGAGATGCGGGAACTAAGGGAAGCTCTGATACAGGCCTAATATCTCTAACACCTCTAACATGAAGAAAGGTAGAAAGGTATTGTTTGAACTTGGGAGCTATAAGGAACTTGAGGAGGCGCACATTCTCAAGTTGTCAGTCTGAAAGATAAATGCCTAGCATTCAACAAACTATTGCCGAATAAGATGTGGAATGGAATTGGAGGAAAATAGATAGGAGCACACAGTTTTCTTTCTATGTAACATGCCA
Organism: Rhododendron ovatum; assembly: GCA_019656835.1. Classification (NCBI taxonomy): domain Eukaryota; kingdom Viridiplantae; phylum Streptophyta; class Magnoliopsida; order Ericales; family Ericaceae; genus Rhododendron; species Rhododendron ovatum. Next base: position 1,261,482 of record CM033791.1, read on the forward strand.
ACTAGCTCGAATAATTACTGTAAATCAAAGTTTTATAAATACGATGACAGCAAGGGTTATCCCACAAGTACATAAGAAAGGGTACATCTAACATGAAGTTATTAAGAAACATTACGACAGCTGAATAAGTTTTTCAAGATTGCCATGATTATGTAGTAGACATATGCCTAACATTCAATACACTACCAAAGAAGATGATAAATCGCACTGGTGGACTCAAATAGGTCCACATGGATATCTTTCTGTGCAACATCTGAAGCCACATGAAGGTCTCTTTTCCAAGTTTTCTCTTGCATCAAGATAGTTTCCTTGATATGCTAGGAAGGTAAACTGAGACGACGATAGAGAGAGCAATAGAGATAGGGAGAAGAAAATTTAATCATTATCCCTGACATGTCTTAACCGACCCGAACACGACCCGATCTCTGAGTAGTTTGTACTTTTCATATATCATAAGCAAGACGAGCTAAGTAGTAGTAGCTTATTCGAGCTTGGTTTGAAACTTTAACGAGCTTCAAAAAGTGAAGTCTTCACTCTCCCTCTTTTCTTCTGTATCTTTCTGTTGTTCATATTAATTATGTAGGTGGAAGGAAAACTAGAAGTTCACACAAAAAGGGTATCTTCAAGGGATGAAGTCCCAAACTGAAAGCAATCATTTCCATTCTAAGAACCTAATAAATATCTCTAGCAAAAACCAGTGCTTCACAACAGCTCGCACAGTAATACACACAACATAGCTGACAATTGCCTCAATTTAAACATGCAATGGAGCAAGAAATTTCGTGTTGTCGCAAATTAATAGGTCTTTATAGATGGCCCTCATGAGTTCTATGATGGATGATCATGATGGATATAGGGGACTTCTTAATAATCTCCCGAGGTAGATTGACCTTCAAGAAAATCCGGGATAGTTAATACAGCAAATTTCAGATGTTAACGACAGCCACTTAATAATGTAAATCCATTACAATCAACAAACCGTTAATGGTACTTTCTCAAAAGCCGTATAACTTCATGTTTCACAAATGCCTATCAGTTAATTCAAACCAAGTCTTAAGAGTACACAATAATAAAATCGCTCATTCACAGCAGATAGAAAAGCCAACCCCGATTGAATGGAAACAAGGCTTATTTTGGTTTGCTCTAGTCAAAACACTTAACCAGAGAACTTTATTCAGATTCATGAGTTGGCGAGGAGACAATGTGACTAGTACAAACCCTTTATCTCAACAACTCAACCCCTTCACGTATACCAGCAGGAGCAACTAGACTACCCTCTACACAAGACAACAACCTGAAAAATTAAGAAAGTATCCTGACTTCCCGAGTCAATTCAGCAGCTTAGATCATAGGAAACCACAGAAAAATGTCAACTGGTTATTTATATAGCTCGAACAGAACGTGATGGAATCAAACTTTTACCGCCCTCGAAGATTAAATAGAATTCCGATTGGACTCATCTAAAGCCAGAAGGTGCAGATGATCAATAGCATCTTTCAAGACAGACATAGGAAAGAGCATAGCGACATTCTCCAAACACTTAAAGGTATTGTCGGAGCTGTCATGCTTTCTAAGACTCTTCCGTTGAAAGTCCAACATAACAGACTAAAAACTTCCTCTTTCTTCTCCTCAGTGAACAATTTAAACCTTCCCTAATGAGCAAAACACTCCAACTGAACACCTTGATCAATAAACCTCATAAAAGCCAAACAAGAACATCAGGAAACACTCCACATGATAGGGAAGAATTTTCACCCGCACCTTTGCCAACTTGACTACCCCCTCGGTGGTGGCTACTGTTAGAATAACATCGGGCTAATACTATGTTACCATGTTTTCTGTGCTATTATTCATGTTTCCTAATTAGTCTAGTTTAGTTTTGTTATCTTAACAAGCTTCAAAAACATGTTCAAGCTTAGCTTATTTATACGACGAGCCAATCTCAAAGGAGCTTTAATCGAGCCAAACTCAAGCCAATCTCGAGGAATTTGAAATTTCATATACCATAGGCAAGACGATCCCAGTAGTAGCTTATTCGAGCTTGGTTTGAAACTTTAACGAGCTTCAAAAAATGAAGCCATTACTCTCCCTCTTATCTTCGGTAGTATTTTTTCTGTTCATATTAATTATGTTGGTAAAAGGAAAACTCAAAGTTCACACAAAAAAGGGTATCTTCAAGGGATGAAGTCCCAAACTGAAAGCAATCATTTCCATTCTCAGAATGCAACAGCTCGTACAGTAATGGAACAAAAAATTTTCTTGTTGTCGCAGATTAATAGGTCATCAACAGATTAAGGTAAAATTAAACTGACCATGAAAATCTCATATAAACACAATTGTTGTCAAAATCGAAATTATTGCCAAGAACAATAAAAGCTAAAAAGAATCGAAATTAGCTTATTGGGTATCAGATAGGCTTGAAGGATGGAAGATCAGAAGCGACCTGTTACAATGTAGTGAGAGAATCCGCGACGTCCCGTCGTCGGAGTGAATATATGAGGAGCTGATAATGATGGGTCTGATACAGTGTGACCAAATCTATTTTCGTAAAAACAAATTAACTTTCATCATCTTCGATTATGTATCATTCAGCATTGAATTCAAATGATCTTTGACGTTGTGTATCTTCTTGACAAGCTCTACAAATTGAGTGATTTTGATCATGGAGAAAAATCAAAATGAGATCACAATTTGACGAATTCCCGTTGGTTCACTACGCAGTTTTAATAAACACAGGCGACGACGTCGTTCAGTAAAAATGGGTTTGATACAATGCATCCAAGTTTATTTTCAAAAAAAAAAAATTCACACTTATTGTCTCCGATCAAATATCAACCAAAATGTGATTGAAACAATATGTCTTAGGGTTTATCTTCTTAGAAAGATCTTCAATATGAACATTTTCGATCATAAAAATAAACCGTAATAAGCTCACTATTTGACAAATTTTGGTTTCCATAGACTTCTCAGGTGTAACCTGCGAAGTCCTAAGGAAATCAGACGATGTCGTTTTGAAATACCTCCCGTCTTCAAGATGCGATCTTTAATGAAACCCGGTGTACGCCGTGTTGGCCAAGCGCGCGTCTGTCATATGCGAGTTTCTAATGAGTGCAGCTTACCAAGCAGGCGAGCACCAGTCGTCGTTCCCATTTCCCCCAAGATTTCTCTCTCTCTGCATGCATCGTTGTATTTCACTGAAGATGGGTGTCAATCCTCTTCAATCTGGCCGCACATTTTCGGGTATGCAAATTTTCAATTTTTATACGAATTGTATTCAATTCAGATGAGGCTATGTATTCGATTCAAATGACGCTATCGATTTTATCAGTTCATATTACCTAATTTAATTGAGGTTGATCTTCTTTTTCGATTATTGGATTTTATTTCCTTTTTTTTGCAAATCTTGTTATTATCACCAAAACTAGTATAATTTTTCCGTTCTCTAGACGTACGGTCATGTACCTCTATGGAATATCTCGAGTGTTAGGATAAGTTTCCGTATGGGTAAGTTTAGAATTGTTATTGCCCTTTATTGATTAGCTATTGGATCTTTAGCAGTCCTCGGTTCTCTCATAAAGAAGTCCAATTGTGATTGGAGAAGATTTCATACCACAAGTTGTTACAGTGCGATATCATTTGAGAAGGTTTTAACGGTCTGGTTAAAAATTGTGTAGTTTGTTCAAAAATGCTAGGCATACATCAAGTTTATCTTTTCGTATTGGTCTTCGTCGTGGGAGTGCATTACTTTTCCATTGGTGCGCACCATATTAGTTATTGCTTGTATCACGTACACACGCTTTCTGCGATATGTACTTTTGTGATGCTATCTTTGTAGTTACTGCAAGTAAGCTGAACCATGTGCATAGACTTGATTGACTGTTGTTCAATTCGGAGTTAATGATTAATGACTTCTACATGGACATATTAACCAGTTCGCATTGACAGGTAGTTTCGCTACAATACGCATAGCGTGAAGTGATGATATCTTTGTATGTTTTTTTCTTTTTTGTCTTCGAAATAGAAAATGCAGGTCATTGCGTGATGGGCTAAAGGATATTACCAATTTGTTGGCCGCCAGGGATAGTATAATGTAGCAGTCATAGAAATATCCACTTAAATGGAAGGGAGATTTGAAGTGAATATTAGGATCCGGCTTTGTTGTTGATTGAAGGGATTTAAAATGATAATCTTTGCAACCTTATATACGGAAAAAGGTGCTAATATCTCGTCCCAAAGCACGTCAATAAGAATACGCACTCTCGTGCACTTCAATTGAAGGACAATGCTGCTTTGATAAATCCTTCTACGGCCCACAGATATCCATCCATTATCAACGCCATTTCCTTCCCTTCTTATCTTTCCCATCTCTCTATGATAAGGTTCAAAGCTATCATGAACTCTACTTGAGGAATATTCAGAGGTAGGAAAAGCAAGTGGATATGCTGCAACTTCAGTTGAATCAAATCCAAGTCTTGGGTAAAACAGCTATGGGTGGGGGTGTGAGCAAGTGGATATGATGCAATTTCAATTTGGATCTACTTAAAATCCGAGTTCCCCATCTGATTGTTGTGCCTTTAAGCACAGGCACGATGCACAATTCCATACCTCTCCTTTTGAGAGAACCTTCTGTGCTGTTGGTTCAATCTGCATTCTGCAGTCCAATTGGAGATGGCATGGATATGAGCTAGAAAGAATAAAATAACCATGTCTATCTTTTATTTTACATTTGTGATGTTTTGCCTTTCATTCGGCAAGTACACAGAACTTGTTTCGGGTACCTTTACGCAGGACGTGATTTGTCCTGTCTATCTGTAGGAACAGCTTATGTTTCTGAAGTTGTTTAACGGAATGTAGATCTTTTACTAGTTGGAGAATTTGTAGGTGATTAAACAGGGTATCTCTCTACTAAGTAGCAATTCTTGCGCGGGTCACTGTAAGGGTGGAGTGATATTACCCTGGGCATATATCTACTTTTTTACTGCTTCAGAATCTAACCTATGACAAGTACAGGGTACTTTAGCAAGACATGATTCAGTAATTTTCAGTTAAGAATTTTTCCTTTACTTGGGCACCTTGGCTTAGCAGTTTCTTACTGCATTTCACTTTCCTAGAAGTTCCTGATATGTTGCCTATATCTGCAATATATGGGTTAACCCTTCATTGGATAGTTGGACTTCGTCATTTTCACCACCTGAAGCAGAAGCACTGTGCTGTTTGGGTCTTGTTTATTGTGATAAGCACCTGAATTGTTGTGCTTTACAGTGATATCTTTTATCTTATCTTTGGGAGCATTATCATTACTAGGATTGATTTTAAGCACTTTGCTCATACTGTACAGGTTTCCTGGAACAAATGAAGGATATTTCCCGTTTGTGTCTTGTATGAAATTTATCTCAATTTCTGATTGATTCCTTTTCCAACTGGGTTTCAGGTCGAAGAGGAATGACCCAGTTTCTCCAGTTTCTTAGGGAGCAATGGTGCCCTAAGAGGGCACTGAGGGATTTTGGAAATCCAATTGCATGTTAAGTTTGGGCCAGTTTTATCTGTCTCTTTTGTGGCCGTACAAGGGAGATTCATCATTCGAGATGCAAGATAACCATAACGGACATGGATTATGAAGACCAAAGAAGAATTTTCACTGCTTATTTGCAATCATCTCATTGGCAGTGAGAAAATCTGAGGATTGTCTTCTGCCTCGAAGGCTGAGGATTTGCGTTTGATGGAAACCCACAGCTGATGAAAGCATTCGGTGGACATAGCATAAGATAACCGCAATGGACAAGGATTATGGAGAACAAAGAAGAATTTTCCCTGCTTATTTGCAATCATCTCATTGGCATTGAGAAAATCCAAGGACTGTCTTCTGCCTCGAAGGCTGATGATTTTGTGTTGATGAAAAGCCACAGCTGATGAAAGCATTCGGTGGCCGTAGCTTTTGTTGGACCACTATATTATGGAACAGCTTTTTGGTGGCTTTCTGAAGGTCGCAACTGAGGTAGTACCTCTGAAACAAGGATTCTGTTTTTAACCCATCTTTTGTCTTCTGCGCTCATTGGTTGCATGTAAACTTACTTAAGCTGGTTCATTCACATTGTTAGCCAATCTGCTCTTTCATCTCACGTTTATGTTGGCCACTTACTGTGGTGGTGTTCCAGTACCTTTTTAAGTTGATGTTTCCTTGCTTCACTTCTATATACTTCATACCATTTGCTAGAATTTGTATCCTGAGCTTTGGGGCCAATTGAGTGTGGCTTTCATCAAGAGGTGACTTGCTTATAGGTGTCTAGCTTTAATCTAGAAGGTTATGACTTATGATTTAGGTGTTGCTCCGGGTTGTAAAACGAGTACTTGCTTGAAGAGGTGACAGCTTCTTTGCACTGTTAGTGGGTTGGTTAAAAAAAAGAAAAAAGATGGCTGGAATGCTGTATTCTTATTGGTTTCATGTGCATAATGTACACAGTTTTATTCCTATCGCGTTGATACTGCATTTTGGATTGGGGTAAATGTATTCTATTGGTCTGTCTCTATTAGTGCTTAAGATGTTTTTGTTTTTCTCTTCTGCTTTCTTTGCAATATAACTAACCTGCGAACTCGGGTGCAAGCCTGAGCCTCTTAGTTTTTTATTTTTATGTTGTTGAAATCATCAGTAGCCTCTTACTTGCTGCCATGCTTCTCTCCCGAAAGTTGAAACTGCTATTCTTTGGCGACATCAGCAAATACTTAGGCAACTTGACATAGCAAAAAATCAGGTTCATGGCAAGAATGTTACTGTTATCAAAGTATTTGTCATTTCTTATTTATCTATCCTTTTTGCAGTTGAGACAGTTGCAGAACAGAATACCTCCAAGAAGTTGACTTCCCATTTCCATGTCGGATTCTTCATGATATCTTCATGTACGTAATTACATTCGTAATCGTTTATTTCCCGCAGTTGCCTTAAGAAAAACAGAGAGTATCCTCATACAGACTACAGAGATTAAAGAATATATATTCTCCCCCTTATTGTTTTTCAATGGAACATGCTCTAAAATGCTCTGATGTTTAACAGGAAAAAAACCCCGACAATGTTCAAGTGTACGGCCATTCTGGGAGATGTAAATAATGGCAATGGATGATACTAGGTGTCATCTGATAAAATTGGAACGATAAAGGAAGATTAGAATGCCCCTGCGCGAGGATGACACGATACTATGTGTCAACTTGTTTATAAATAGCACAACTGGTCTTTTTCAAGTAGATCATCAAGGGAATTTTTCTTATCCAGATTCCAAACTTCTTAAAGTGCTATTTTTTTGGACTACATTATCCCGTCTTGGATTAAAACAATTTACTCCCACTACTTTCAAGTTCCTCTATATATAAGGGGTACCGATGAAATCTCAAAGTGCAGCACCACAAATGAGCCTGAGAGTAAACAACAAGCATATTGCACTCTTTCCTTAGTTCTGTTTTGACAAGAAAATTTCTCGATATTATTGAATATTGTGTCAACGCCGTTCAAACAGTGGTTGAAATGGATAGGGTCAGAGATTTGGCAATGAAGAAAGCCGCAGTGATCTTCACCAAGAGCTCATGTTACATGTGCCACAGCATCAAGGTACTGTTTTACGAACTAGGTCCAAGCCCAGCAATTCACGAGCTTGACCAAGAGGGGAGGGGTAGAGAGATGGAGTGGGCCTTACAAAGGCCCGGGTGTACGCCTTCTGTACAGGCAATCTTCATTGGAGGGAAATTTGTGGGCTCAGCAGAAGAAGTCATAGCTCTTCATGTCAATGGGTCTCTGAAACAAATGCTCATTGATGCAAAAGCTATCTGGTACTAGTGGAAGTCTCGGATCAAGCTATGCTATCTTAGAGTCCAGTTACTCTGTTGTTGTATGAGAGGCTGGACCGTATGAACATGGCCAATCTAAGTCAAATTTTGTGACAGTCAGGAGTTTATATGCTTGTAAGCTTCAAAAACTTGAAAGAAAGAAAAAATGGAACCAAAAGTATGTTCTATTCTAAGCTTGGCCGATTTTTCTGCTGTTATTTTTCCATTAGCAGAACTGCAAATCATTTTATGTACTTCAATTGCCCCCGTAGCTTTTGCGACCAGATGATGTTTTAGTCAAGTGTGTAAACTTTCACTGAATGAAGTTCCCATAATGCACTACTTTGAAATATCAATAAACAGATAATATGGCTGGATAGTGCCTCGTTCTGCTGCTTGCCTAAGATAACAGGGATTTCCCCAGGATCTAAAACTCAAATCCCTATTGGGGGCCAAATACGTCCGATCTCTACCGTAGGTGCCAAAGAAGAATGAAAAAAAGCCCAAAAAAAAGCAAAAAAGAACATAACCTCCGATACGATAAACAGAATAAAACCATATCGAAGTCCTAATTGTATGACTTTGGTATGATGTCCTTCCAATGGGGATTCACATAGAACATCGCGCCACTTTGACAAGGCAAGCACCTGCCCTTATTGATTGCCCAAGTACGAGCTTCAGCCAACTGAATCACGGAAACTTGTCCACAAGTCTCAAGTGTCCCTTGTTGCAAGAAACTTTCATTTTTTTAGCATAAGAAACTGGCTTGACAGCTCAGGTGACCGTTACCATTGAGTAAGCGAAGGATAAAAAGGCGATGAATGAAACTTCTTTTGGCCCACTGAATTCCTTCGTATCCAAAAAACCATAAACCTTTAGCCACACATGCAGTATAGCCCATATATATATATGACATGTCACGAATATACGAACACAGATGATGACATGAATAAGAACATACAAACATGATGTATATGAATTCTCCATTTTTTTTTTCAGAAAATAAAGTTCTCCATGTTATTAAATATGTTACGTTGGCATAAAATAAAATTGACCCGATTATGTATCTTAATTGACCCGATTATGTATCTTCAAATCTGATGTCCCATAGTCGTCACTTGATAAATTTGGTCTTGAGCTTGCAAAAGAGAGAAACCAAAAGCTGATAACTTTTGTAAGAAAAATAGAACTGACATGGAAAAATGACCCAATTACTATATGGCGCATAGTACGAATAAACGTCTGATTGGAGCATGACAGCCATCACTCCCATATTCACCAAAAAATGAAACAACAATGCATTTTTTCGTATATTGTTACCCATATTCACTCTTCATGCAAACCCAATTGTAGACAAAGTCTATTTGCAAGCATGCATAAAGATTAAAAATTCTCGGTTTTCTTGCATTTTCCATAAGAACCAATAGAAGGGATGAGAACATTAGTAGATTAATTCATGAGATATAATAGTAAAGAAGAAGAAAAAGAACTGGCGATGACCAAGAAAGTGGTGATGTCTGAAGCTAGGGTTAGGGTTTTGGAGAAGAGGAACTAGCATCCATTGTTTTCTCTGTTGAGTGTTGATATCGGTTTGGATGATTGGGGAAGATAAAGACGTCGACCGGTTTTTGTCGTGACCTCGCATCTTCAACACGGAGGCTCCTCAAAACGGCGTCGCTCGGATTTAAACAAGACTTCTCATCTTGAAGATGAGAAGTGTGTTTGAGTACGACGTCGTAGCAATACGAAGCTACTGCGACTTGTAATTGGTAAATTGTGAACTCATGTCGGGATTATTTTTCGATCGAAACTGTTCAAGTTGTAGAGCTTGTCAAGAACATTAATTATAATAAAGATTATGTCAATAAAATTCTGTTTAATATGTAATCGGATGTGATTTAAGTAGTTTTATTTTTGTAAAAATAGACTTGGCCACATTGCATCAAAACCGTTCTGTTCAAGTTACGAAGTATTCTTTGGAACGACGGTGCAGTGTGTAATTGATAAATTGTGAACTGATTCGGAGTTTCTTTCTCGATCGAAACTGCTCAATTTGTAGCTCTTGTCAAGAAGATCACATGAAATATTATGCTAATCGAATGCTGCTTAGTACATAATCGGAAACGATTTGAGTGAATTTATTTTTTTGAAAATAGATTTGGTCGCACTGGATCAAACCCGTTTTAGAGAATTAATGGAACAAATTTACTCCGACGGAGAGAGAGAGAATGTGGTTGATCAGCAGCTGCGGAGGGAGTTAGGGAAGGAATCTGATGGGAATAGTGCCATAGTTACAGGTCTCTTCAAATCTTGCATTCTTTCATTGTTCTTTATGGGATTTCATTGTCGCCGGAATTTATCCTAATCCGTTTATGGTGGTTTTGCACCTATTAATCTGCAACAGCAACCATTTTAAAAGAGGGGAGGCTAGAAACGATGTTTCTATCTTCTATCACTCACGGATCATGAAATTTCTGCTCCATTGCCGGTTTAAATTGAGCCAATTAAGCTTTGTCAAGTAGTATTTTTTTCCCCGTAGAGATTTCACGATCTTTAGAGGAAATGATTGATTTCAGAGCTTTGTCAAGTGTTTTGTTACTACCGCTGTTTTTGATCATTTCCAGGACTGCATTGTGAGAGGGCCCTTCTTGTCTTCCAATGCTGTCTGATAATTGCATGAGGTGTGGTTATTTTTGTAGAAGTCTGAAAAAGAAATTTCCTATAAGTCAGTCAATTTCTGTTTCAGGGAAGTTGTACAATTTTTGAAGACGCTTTCGCATTTTACAATAGTGAGAATGCAAATCCCTTCCGTGAGAGCACACCATGAACTAGATTGCCACCAGCCCGGAAAAGATGCAGATGATATATCTCATCTTGGATCTTCTTTTTCTTGATTTTATTATGTGTCGAGAAATCGACCATACCACAAACACAACGCGTCAAAAACAATCGAGAAAAGAAACAAATAACGCAAGACATGGAGTTTTGTACGTGGTACCCCAACTATGTAGTTGAGTACATCCAAAGCTCATGCAAGTTTCCACTATGTATGGAACGAAACTTGGTCTCTCTTTTTTCTGGGTTCAAAAGCCATTGTTTTGGGCTAAAACATAAAATGTTCTACTTAATGGAAACCCCGCTAAAGAATTCACTTACGTCAGTTAAGTAGTCCAAATGACTTCCACCTTGTTGGATGTAGGAGATTTCTATTCTTGGGACCATTAATTTGAGATTTTTGTTAACCAAAAGTTTCAATCGGGAATCCAGAATACAAATTCTATTATATTTACACAAGAACTGAATTACAATATAATGAAACTACAAATCGAAATGAGAACAGAAATACTGAATATGGATTAGTGAACCGAAACCCGTGTTGCACACGGTGTCCTTAAAACAGATTCACCGCCTACCGGAGGGTGGTGAGGTTACTCGGCGTCTGTCTTTCAGGATTGATCCGGCTCGGACCACGAACGTCGGAACACCACCGAAGAACGTCTTGGTGAACTATCTCAGTGTCTGTCTCTCTCTCACACAATATCAGAATGCTAGTGAATTCTTGGTGAAACTTGTTTCAAACAATGCTGTGAAATGCTCCTTTTATAGGCAGAGCATGACTCTAATAACTCTGCCAGCCTTCAATACGTGGAGTAATGGGAGAATGAATGGGGGAAAAACCCCCACAATGAATAGAGGTAACCCCCACCATGAATATGGGGAAGTAAAGGCCCCCTAATCCATTCAAATTTCCAACAATTTTTTGGATAGCTATTTCTCTTTTGGTTTAGATTCAAATAGGTTGAAACTGACGTGTTAGGAGGCTTCACCAAGAAGAATAGAAAATGATGCGGAATTAAGGATTGAAGCACTAGTTTGAAATGTGGACTTCTTGAACCTACAGGGCACTATATGTATCTAATTACTCCTTCCTTGCAGGCTATTGCCTTACCAACTTGGTAAAAAAACAAGGACAAAATACACAACTTGTAACATTAATTGGATAGAAATCTTGTAGGTGAAACTTGAGGCTTGTGGGCTTGGCACACCAAAACGGAAAGCAAAAGATTGAAGAGGAATCCTCATCAATTGGTAGGCTTCAAGTGATAAAAGAAGTGTATAAGTTTTGGCTTGAGATACAAGGTATATAGAGAGGGAGGGAGTTTTAAAGTGTGAAATAGACTAAGGGGTTCTTTAGCTCCTTCTACAATGGCAAAAGGGTATGACTATGACATTGACACCAAGAGAGGAAAATTTTCTGCTGCGACTGCCCTACACGGAAAGAAAAAAGGGAGCAGTGTTGTAGAATCCACCCTTGTCTAAGCAAACCTACAGTCTACTCATTCAACATCCACCCTTAAACATTTCCTTCCAACTTTTCACCTACCTTGGACCAAATTCACTACTTATCCTAATGGGATGGCTTCAATCCCTCTTCTTCCCCTTGAAGAAGCATTGGAATTGGCTGCACTTGGCTCTCCGAAAACGTAGTTTCCCAGTCTATGTTCTCATTTCTTTTCCCATGAGTTATCATCTTTCTGCATCGATGGCCATTTACTGAGTAGTTGGTTTTACTTGACACAAAAACCTCTTCTGTCTTCTTTCATCTGCATTGCTTGCCCTTGCTGGAAATCTTTTCTTTTTCGACTTTTGGATATCATCCCTTTCATATGTTTCTCCAAAGGTTTTCTCTTAGAGGTCTCCCTATAGTTGAGTATTGAAAATTATAAGCAAAAAAGCATCAAAATGGAGCTTCTCGAAAATAAGATTTTCCATCTCTTTAAGTTGTTTCTTGTGTATAAACAGAAAGAAAAAGAAGCTCTACACCAAACGAAAAAGAGGGAGTCATGAGTTGTGGCTTAATTTGTTCCATATAAGAAAATGTATTCTATTCCTCTTCAATTGGCAGCTGTTTAGATATTCAAGTGACTCTTTCAGCCATCACGCGACATGATTCACTTACAAGCTATCATATTCATATTGTAGTGTGGAGGGGTGCTCTTTTTCTTTCTTTTTTTCTGAGCCTTTATTTGGCATGCTCTTGACAGGCCCTTTTTTGTACTCCCATTTGTTTTGGAGGTGAGGTTTCTAGGCCATTACTAGCTCAGTTTTTGTCGAGACACTTGTACACCGTTCTCTTCAGAGTTCCTCTATCGCCTATGTGGTTAGCTTTTTCGGTTGTTTTTGTGTCTCCCTGAGGCATGCCTCTTGTATTTATGTACTTCTCTTTTATTTATATGAACTGTTTACTTATCAGAAAATGGGGAAATAGGAATACATCTTACAGAACAGCAGAGCCTAACTTAGGTTTTATGCCAGCATAGGAGGTGGGGTAATTGAACTTATACTGTTGTATCATATGTGATTGGATTGAGAGTTCTATTTTCTTAATTATTCCCATGTTAGAGACATTGTAAAGTGGCTCGGGGAACACGAGGAACACCTCTGCTCTTTTATCGGTGATATTGAGCATCAGCGATTCGGTACTTTCGGAAACAGATCTGGTTACACTACTGTTCTTCATAGAGGCCCTTCTTGTTCCCCCAGTCATGTTCCGGCCCTGCAACCAAGGGTGGTGATTCTGTAAGTGCTTTGTGTTTGAGTGGTCATCTTAAGGTCCTCCAGTACTTCAACTCATGCTCTTAAACCTTTGAAATGATCAAACCTTTGCTCTCTAATGTTGCCAGTGGCTAAACTCGTATTGTTTTATTTATTCAGGTGATGAAGCTTTTTCTAGTGCTTGCGTTGGCTCCTTGCCAACTCTTCTTTCTTTGGGTTTTGGATGACATATGATTGTCTGAGGCTTGGGTGTCAACCTAGTTGGAATGTTTGCCCTTGTTTTTGTTTTTTGGTCAGCAAAAAGAAATTTTGTTGACTTGAAGCGAAAATACAACGAGAGAAAAAGATGAAGGCAAAAGCAACAAAGCAAGAGAGATATGCCCGAAAAGGGATGTTTGCCCTTGGTTTTGACACCGTCGTATCATTGTTCCCTCTAGTCTTTGTATGCGGTTCATTCAAAAAATTAATAAATGACCGAATCGGCCACTCGGCCGCATCCTCTTGGGTCCCAAGTCCTGCGGTACTGTCGTAGTGAAAGATTGGTAAACATAGATGCTTGGCATGTAAAAGTGGTGTATACTTGAACAAGTCCTCCATCTTAGACACATCACCCAAGCAGATTCTTTTTTTGTTTTATCGGGTAAGAACCCAAGCAAATACATATTCTTGCGAGTGCTGTAATCATATTAAAGAGGTAGCGTGCCATGTGCTACAAGATGTCCCTCATGCCCAGGTTTTAATAGCGTTAGCCGTGTATAGGCGGACAGGAGAAATTTTTGGGTACTGGGTGGGTATTACGTGGCACCTGCTCGGCGTATCTGGACTGTTTATTTCGGTTTTGGACGGCTCGGATTGGAGAGAGAGTGGTGGGGTGAGAGGAGAGAGAGAGTTTCAATCTGGACCGTTCAACACACTTTTGGACGGCCTAGGTGGGTTGCTCGGGCTCCACGTGGGCACAGCCACGTGGTACTCATCCAGTACTTGAAAATTTCTCTACGGACAGATCAAATAACACGTAGCAAGAATCGGGTGTAGTTATCATGTACTTTTTAAAATTAATTTTGGCTCCCGAGTAACTGAAGTGGCTATACTGTTACATAGTGGCCTTAAAGAGGCGGAAAATCTGATACAAAGCACACGTAGCGGAAATCAGCTGATATGGGTGTGAGTTCTTAGTAATGGTGCCGGTATAGCGAGGTGTAATAGTAATAGTACGTTCGAAAAGCCGCTAACGTAGCGGCTGATATTTAAATCCATGTCGTGCAATTGATATGTGATGTGGAATGCTTTGCATTGTTTCTGACTTCCAATGCTCATGTACATGGCATGGCATTTTGTTGGAAGCGTAATCTCCGTCTCGCTTCCAATCTTTCTTCCGGGGTTCCTTGGAGCACCAATATCATCCTCTGTTTTTTTCTGGCAAATCTGGTACAATAGGAACAACATTAATGTCTATTTGACCCCCTTCCAACTCATGGTTGCGCAGGCCGCCGTTTTCGTCGTCTCGTGGTGGTGGTGCGTCGTGATGGCCGGTGTTTCTGGTGTATGGTAGCGTGATGCGCTGAGGTGGTGGCAGGACGCGATCCTAGCGGGTGTTTCTGGTGGTGGCGGGCTGCATTTGAGGGCTGACAGTGATTGAAGCTACATAGATTAGGGTTAGGTTTGGGAGCTGGGCTTGGCCTATTTAGGTGTTTGGACTATACTTTTTAGATGTTTTGGGTTTGACCCATTAAGTGTTTTGGGCCTGGCGGGACACAATCCCAATTGTTTTTTTTTTTTTTTTTCATCTATTTTTTGGTTGGATTCTTCTTCCCTCTCCCAACTTGATATTCCTTCTGTCAAGTTTTTTTAATGAAAATGTTACTTTTGTCAATAAAAAAAGGGTAATGCAATTGCCATCACTCAAATGTTCATTAATAATTGCATCAATATCCCTAACATTCCTCCTAGTAATCTAGTTGATGAGTGAGGAACGTTCCTCACGAAAGATTTAAACTTCGACGGTCAAGTACATATAAACACTGCGCACGACGTTTTAAGCTGTGTGGATGCTTATCCATATCTATCTTTACATTGCATTATTTATTTTTAAATTACTTTACGAAGACTCTAGAGGGTTATTTTTAATTAAACAATCCAGAGATGTTTTGGGTTAGTTATTTTTGCATTTTATTGCATTTTCGTACCAAAAAAAGAGGGAGAGAAAGACAAATGGTAAATGTCTAGATTACACATTCCCTATACCAAATGTCATGGTCGACGATCCCAACATAATCCAAAGATCAGCTTATGCTGATTTCTTTACTTATCCTCTGTACCCACAGAGAGAGAGAGAGAGAGAGAGAGAGAGAGAGAACCATGAAACTTCACTATCACAGCCAGCTATAAGTCGCAAAGTTCCATTTTAGCCTCAGAACCTCCGGTTGACAGTACTCTATTTGTCCTGCTTTGATCCTTTCATTCACATGCATTTGAAGCTCCAAAATTATTGCACAAAACGATACTTCTGTGGACTATATGGAATGCACACGTATTTTATAACTAATTATCAATAATCATCTATTCGGTAGGGTAGAACACTTTCCTATTATGAAGGTTATGCTTCTTCTTCTTTTTTAATCAAAATGTTAATAATGACAGGTCATAAATTAGCATCTTCAACCCATGGCTTCAAATTCTACGTAACATACAAACGATAACTTTTTGGCATTCTCTTTTGATCCAAGCCTAAGGTTAAATGGAGTGTAAACTCAAAGTGAATTTGGCTCCGTACCATTTGCTTCAAATTCGACTCATCATATCATATCTACTCTAGGCATTTTTTGATTCAAAAAGTAGTTGTTTAATACTTTAATCGGAGGACTCAAAATTCGACATCAATATTAGAGATGAAAGTTTATTTGAAGTGTAATTTTATTCACCTTCCCTAAAGTAGTTGTTTAATACTTTAATTGGGCATGATATTCGGGTTTTAAACGTAAAAACAACTTAACTTGGGTTTGGCTTAAGAGTGGTTCCATTCCCTCCTCTTAGCCAATGGGAGAGAAGGTTTTGTTCACCCTCTTTTAGGGAGGGTTAACAAAATGGCACTTGTTTATTTATGTCAAATTTGGAAAAAGTCAAAATGCCACATAATTCCTTCAAAAAAAAATTGGCATCTCTATCTCTAATTTGAAGCCATGGGTTGAGATCAATTTTCATAACTACATCAATAATGTAACGAATGAGATTGTATCCAAACATTTTTTTTGTGGATAACTCTAGTTAACTTGCACGTACTTCGACTAATTTTGAAAGACCACTTCCATCGCCCACTAGTGGGGGATTTCAATTAAATCTGGTATGAACTAGCCTTGAACAAGTTGGTAGCACATAGGACAAGGTACTCTCGAATCCTAAATTTTAGGAGAGAGCAAACTCCTACATCTCAAATCTTTATCACCAGGCCAACCCTTTTTGGCTCGATCGTATCCAATTATGGTGCGATCGTATCCAACTATGGTGCACGATAAGTGAAATGTAAGATGTGTTTTTTCATGAACATTATTATGGCAAATGAAAGACAACCAATCTCAGACATTCATTCATATAATTAAGAAGGAAATGTGAAAAACTCAATAAAAGAAAAAAAAAGAAAAGAAACCAATGTCAGAATAAATAACAATAAGAAAGACATGCAACACCTTATTCTACCTCATAAATGAATAAAATTAACAGAATTTCTTAGCCTTAATAAAAAAAATACTACGTAATATGCTGCTACAATTCAAACTTCAAAGTATCGACTGTAGAGTTATTTTGTGTCACCAAACTTTAGACTCAAACGGGCCATCCAGAGCCCCACGATCAGTCAAAGTATCAGATGTCAATCAATCAAACGTTCACGGGCTCCCACAGGAACGTTGAGAGACGACGCGGACGCGCCACCGGCCCTACCCCCACCGCCGCCGCCCAACCTCTCGTAATAGTCAACGCAAAACAGCGAAATCGGGAGTTCCACCTCGTGCCGCCTCCACACCCTCCAATTCGCGGCCTGCTCCACATCACCACCGGGGCCGCTGCCCGACCGGAGTCTCTTCCTCCGCGAGAGCCGGGTCAGCACCGGGCGGAGGCACGCGGTGTAGAGGCTCCGGTACCCGCCCGAGGCCTCCACCACCGGCCTCACGCCTGGGGGCGGCGGCGGAGACACGTGGCGGAAGCAGAGGTTCTCCCAGAGCCAGTAGCTCCGGGCTACGGATAGCCACAGGCGACAAACGCATGCCGCCGCGGCTATCGACCGGCCGTCGAGCCGCTTGAGTATCTCTATGAGGATGGCCATGTTGTCATTGATGCAAAACTTGGACCTCTTGTTCCCTTTTCTAAGTTCTACTAGTTGCACCATCTTAGTTTCTTTAGAGAGAGAGAGAGAGACAGAGAGTTGAGATAGAGAAACGGGGTAATAGGTATTTGTAGGGAGTGAGGGATGTTTGACTTAGCTAGAGAGAGAGAGAGAGAGAGAGAGAGAGAGAGAGAGAGAGAGAGAGAGAGAGAGAGAGAGAGAGAGAGAGGGTATCGGAGGAGAGAGAATGAGGGCAAAGGAAAATTTCCCAGGTGAATGGGAGGACTGGAAGGAAACAATGTTGAGTATATCAGATGTATTAATTACGGAGTATTAGCTAGGAAAATGAGATTAGAACTCTAAAAATTAATATAGGCACTCCAAAATCAGTGTAAGTCTAAAGTCACTTTTCTTTATTTTTAGAGTGACTGTATCAATTTTTTGAGTGTTAATATCATTTCCCATTAGCTAGGGTCATGGGTAACTATGGAGTACTACGAAAACATTTAAAATCTCACTCCCCTAATGTTTTCTCCATTTCCAATCCATTCCATTCATGTTACTATTCATTTGAAAATAGAGAAATTGAGAGAACGTTGTATTTATGTGTTTGTACGCATAAACACAGATAACCCTTATACAACAAAAATCTATGATGATAAATTTGAATGATTATGGCCTTTTTTTGAGTGTTTGTATGTTTGTAGGTGGACTTTGTGTGAACTTATAGTCGAGCAAGGGAATTGGAGGTAAATGTGTTCATGCATAAGAATTAAGATAAAGTACAATATTTATGTTGAAAGTGCTTTTAGGCATGAGCAATCCGCTTGTTAATTTACAATGCTGGGAGGACAGCATTAAGGTCTAAATACTTTCCAAAAATGGCATTAAGGTCTAAATAAGTAAAGAAAATTCGAAGAAATAGGAAATGTCACATCACAGCATCTTATATACCTTTCCAAACATACCCTAAGCATCCTATGTAATGTACCTATCCAACCAAATTTTATGGGGTTGGTCGTACGAGAGCAAGATAACAATAAGAAGTTTACTCTTTCAAGTTCTAAATTTTAAGTAAGAAGTTTACTTTTTCAAGCTCTAAATTTTTTTAGCCTCAACGACAGCAACATAAAAACCCTTAGATACCTACTGGAGTTTTGTTCGAATCATTAACTTTAAGATTTTAAGATTAGTTGAAATGCACGTAAACCACTCCCAACACCCATTTATCCAAACAATAATCCAAAATGGGGACCAACATAGGCAAAGTGTAGACCTTTTGGATGAGCGTCAGAGAGTAGCCATTTGGTTGTCTCATGGGGTTGGACTTTGGTCCAAAGATGGAAAACCCCAAATTCATATGAGACAGAAAGCACATATTTAAATGGACTTAAAAACAGGGCCTTGAATTGGCGTATTGACGTATGATCTTTATGATGCCTCACATATTTAGGGACAGAGAGAACTAGTTTTTTCATTTTTATTTTTATAAGTCAATCAATTCATTTCACGATACCCAGAGGTAAAAATCCGAAGGTTACAACGATTTTAGCAAAAAATACAGGAATGAACCAAAACTACTAAAATCTAAACACGAAGCACATCCACTAAGAGTCTCCTAAGCATATATTGCCGAAGGCAAACCATACATAAATGCAGGGCAATGAACCCGTCTCCGAATTTAGTAGTAGAGCTCAAAGGAACACCCAGCTCAAACCATAGCCGTAAGCACAGATGAAATCAACACCAAACCTGAACAAAAACAAACTAAACAGACTGAAAACTAATTCGCCACCTACCACGCCCACCGAATATGGAAAACCAGGCCGGTACAGTCACCGGACTGGGGAGA
This sequence comes from Rhododendron ovatum, assembly GCA_019656835.1. NCBI lineage: Eukaryota > Viridiplantae > Streptophyta > Magnoliopsida > Ericales > Ericaceae > Rhododendron > Rhododendron ovatum. The sequence continues at coordinate 1,281,020 of CM033791.1, forward strand.
CCGGCTGGGAGAAACCAAGCCATAGACAGCCGGTACTAGAACCTCCGGCCATGGAGCTATCGCCAGCAAAACGCCACCTCGTTAGTTGGAGACTTATTGACGACGAAGGGAGCTGAGCCACCCTACTTCATCAATCTCTCCGTCAAAGCTATCCCAAAAACACCAAATCAGAGGGAGGCGAAGGCGGAGAGGAGGTGGTGAGAGAACTAGCTATAAGCACTGTATCGGACACAATTTTACTACGTGTCCGGAGAAGAAAAGCATCATCACTAATTCACAAAAGAAGAAGAAAACCCCTTCGAGCGTCATAGATTGAATCCTATATTTTGTGTGAAGTATTAAAAATTGGAATTTTGATTAATTTTTAATTTTGTTATCTCACCCCAAGTTTTGTACAATTGTTATGCAACTATAAATTTTCTCTATCTTTTAGATGTTAAAAATTTGGAAGTTCTGAATTTTTACTTTGATTGTTTGTGGTAATATTATCCAATTGATATTCTTATGGTGGTTAGTTTTTTTTTTCGAGTATTGTTTTGTTTGGAAAATTGGTGTCCCTGTTTCAAAGGAACAACATAAGAAAGAACCTAGCCGACCAAATTTAGTGAACAATAGAAGAAGGAACCAGCCACTTCGATCATTAAAAGGAAGACCATTCACCTACCCAATTTTTAAAAGAAAATAAGGATAGTATTGTCATTAAAATAAGTATTACAAATATTTATGAGTAATTTAAAAAATAGTGGTGTAAAATAATACTTTGTAAGTACCCATAAACATAACTCATGAATTTAGATATATTTATAGCACCTAAAGTATTGAATGAACCACTAACTTGTGCCCAAGGACACCTATTAGCGGGACAAAGACATATTTGCGAAAAAATGGTTGGCAAGTTGCATTTGATTTTGTTAATTCCAAAGCTGACTAATTCTCCATTAACTTATGTATTCTTTCCCTCAACCCAAGCACATACAAGTCCAAAGCTTTCCCATCAACCAAACAGGGCTTTAACTAAGGGTAAGACCGTAATTCCATAGAACCACTGTCCCACCCGTCCTCTAGTCTAGCCCCAACAAAAATATACTCACACAACAATCTAAACATAACACCAAACGCAACCTCTCACATACATGCGGGCGCCATACACACTACAATCGTGGAGACTAGCCCAAGTGTATGCACCACGCGCTTGGTGATTGCTCATCAATCGTGGCGCCAAATCAAGTCCGCAGTTTAAGCCCTGACACGATCTCCACAATCCGCTCATGTAATTGGGGAAACGGTTCCACGCCACCTGTCGGCACCTACTCGACTCTACTTGACTTCCTCTCCAAGTCAGGGAGCAGGGGTGGGTCGGTGGCTAACGATCCGGATAGCCCGATTGTACTTCGAACTATGGAGTTACTAGCTGGTCCGGCGAGAGGCCGCCGAACAGGGGGTCATAACCAACCCGTATCTAGGTCCATGATTTCTCCGTTGATGAACTGTCTTGGTTCGGCTATATTGGTCCGGTAGAAGAATGGTGAACACTGTGCACCGCCGATCCATACAATCCCTTAAATCCACAGGTCTAACTAGCCAGTATGACATGGTCACCGTGCAGGTCCCTCCGCCGAGCCATGCCCGCCACAACTCTCTCAGCTAAAAGGTCAAAAAAATAAATTTTGCCTAATACAAGAATTGATTGTGCTGCCTCTTTTACCAGAGTCGTCTTTCTTTGTTAGTTTATTTTTCCTCCGAATGGGCTATTAGTTTGGTTGTATTAGTTGGATAGATGTCATGCTCTCACATAACTGATGTTATGTCCTGCTGTGATTCTCATTGTACACATGAACGCTGTTTTCCTACCTTTCTACATAAAAAAAAAGAGAGGGTCCCTTTCTTCTTTTCCTCGCATCTTCAGAGAAGACGTAACAAGGTGCCTTTGAACGAGATCATGTCCAAAAATATCAATGCACTCAAGCTCCACGATTGTCTTGAAATTCATATTGGAAGTTTCTGGATTGTGGGATTGATAGTTTATTAAACTTAGGGTTCACATTTCTATAAACGAAGTTTGCAACCCTATCAAAAGTCAAGAACTGTAGCATCACAACTAGGGGATCATTTTAACCGAAAAACTGAACCGATAGATTTTTAGTCAATTTGATTGGTTTTATTCAGGAATCGGTTCGGTTCTGTTTTCATTTTACAAATTTGTTTTATTCGGTTCGGTTTCGGTTATTGAAAAATTAACACCGATATGCACCGGACCAAACCGAATATGGTATGTACCTTATTATTTCCCTTTTAATCCTAGCCGTTCATCCAGTTATACGCATATAAATCCAAATCCTTACCTGTCCAGTCCCACGCCTCTGATCTCCTATAGTCTGATTTCTCCTCCAAGCAGAACCTCCATGGCCGACACTTTTCTCTCTCCCTGTGCCTCTCTCTTCGTCGATCTCTCTCCATTTCTCTCTCTCATCAAATCGTTTGAGCAGCATCACGGTAGATGAAACTCATCTCTTACATAGATTAGGGATTTTTTTTGAAATTTATTTACAGAATATGCCTTTTTGATAGTGTTATGCAGTTTTTTTATTGTTCGTCTCCAAACCGACTAAACCGACCGAACCGAATCGATAACAGATGGACCAAACCGAATGGTTTTTCATCAATTTTGGTCGGTGTCGGTTTGGGATGAGAGGAAATCAATTTTGGTCGGTGTCGGTTTGAGAGGAAATCGATTGATTCGGTTCGGTGAAAATTTTGAGAATAAACCGACCGAACCGAACCGATATCATCACAACCACCATATGGTTAAAAGAGGTTGTACTGCCCTTTACTGCTTCTAATGGCAATCCCAAAAAATCTCGGACTGTTATACTTCAAAGTTCCCATAAACCTCTCTCAATAGGTACTAATGCCATTCAAAATGTAGTTAACTCAATACCTTCCAAGTAAAAAAAACACGACGTTCAAATCTAGTTCAACAGGGCAAATTGCTAATACAAAACAATTGTCTCTATCCAGTTTGTATTCCACCTATTGAGTAAGAAGACTTCGAGTAAGACTATAGTTGAAAACTACACAATCAGGTTTGGACAAACTAATTCACCGACTAGAATGACACTTTTAGCTTAGACATGTCATGATTCCTCTTCACAAGCTTCGGCAGCAGATATCTCAGAATCCAATTTGTTCATCAGCTGCTCACTTACATGTTTAGCCACAGATATCATGTCAAGAATGATGCTTGGATCTAGGCCTGCACCGCCTCGTTTAGTCAGCCCGTGTATGCACCCTTGCTTGTTTAGAAACAGAGATAGCAGAGATCATCTGGGATTCCTCTTCTGATGTTGCATCCACAATATAATGTCTACCCACCTACAAAATCGAAAAGCGCTATGTAAAGACGCCATAAAATATTTGCCATGACCCATTTGTGAAAGAATAGAAGTGTTATTACCTTGGTTAATTTAACTACGACAAGGACCCCAGATGTGTCAAATTGTAAAAATTCCTCATTGCTAACATCGACCTCTGGTTGTCCATCAGAAGAGGCACTGGCACCAACATGGACTTTACCAACATGGGCTTTAGGGATTCCAGTATTGCTTAAAGCAGCCTTAAGGGTACAATAGCATTAGTTCAAAATCTATTTTTACTGCTCAGGGAAAGAACTAACAAACAAACAGCACCCAAGGAAGATGGCCTAGCAAGGCACCTTACAACCAATGCAAGTAGTGGTGACTGGTGATAAAAGATTATTTCTATAACATCTTGACAATTTGTCAAACACCGATACAAAGAAAATTTAGAAAAGAAAAATTTAGAAAAGTAACCATTTTGGGTTGTGGCACGTGTATTGATCTATTACCGTAATATGTGTCACAGAGGAAATGGTGCTAGGGATGGTTGGACTTCCCATTTCAACCCATCCAGACAAGCGTGTACTCAAGGTTACCTAACCCAAAGATATGGCTCTAAATTAGCCATTCATAGCAATATCACAAACTTCCTCTCATATATCCCTCAAGCGAATCTCAATCCAAGCTCCAAAAGATTGGTTTTTCACTTTGCTATGAGATGTTCATTAGCTTATTAAGCCAAGCACAATAGAAATACCTTGCATAGAATTAACAAAATCTAGCTTAACAAAACTAGTTCACTAACCAACATAGGCCTCTTCAACCCAATGTTAATCCAATAGACAAAATTCAATACAAGGGTGATTGCTGACTGGGTAAGGCAAGTACCTTGATGGCAGCACCCAAGGCATCTAGAATGTTTCCATCTGAGCTAACCCCGAGACCATCAATATAGAGATCCCAACAAACCTTTCCTTCCACAATTGAGAGAGATGAGAGATCAAATTCCAGCTCTTGAAACATTGTTCATCGAGTTTGCACCATCTCCTATCTCTTCTTTTTTGGCCTTGTCTGCCAAAACCGAAGTCCTCGCCACAGGAGGCTGTTGAACATCGCGTTCATTAGCCAACGTTTCAGGCCACCTCAATCTAAACCGTGTTTCTCTGAGCGCATCTTCTTGCTCAGCGAGACGTGTTGAGTACAAGACTCTATCCCGTTCCGTCTTCGTCGAGCCGCTCAAGTTGGTTCTCGCAAGTACGTTTGCTAGAGAGTTGGCTTCTCGTGGTGTCATGACAATAGAATAGTCCTTGAAACAATGAAACGGCAGTGAACTGATTGTTTTCCTTTCCTCATCTAGTAGCGGTTGCTTGCCTTGTATTGCTTGTACAATGATAAGGCAGTCGATCTCTAGAATTGGCATCAAATATCCGAGAGCTTTATTGCTTCAGTAAGGCCAACGCTAAGGGCTTCAAATTCGGCACTCCGCGGCGAGCAGAGTCTGCCGAATCTGACGCTTAAGGCCTTTAGAACATGGGCCGAGCGACCCATAAACACTACTCCTTTGCTGGACTCTCCATTCAAAAGGGAAAACACCCCATCCGTATTCATCTTGATGAACCCGGGGGTGGAATCCACAAACTTCGGCTTATAATCGTTACATCTCCTGCTCAAGAAGTCTTTGAAATCACCACACGATTAGTCTTTAGACACTCCCACAATTTCAATTTATCTTCTCTACAACATACATTCAAGCAATCTAAAACCACATTTTGGGTTGTTCTATTAAAAAGAACCACATGATACCCCCTTCTAATCAATTGTCCACAAAGAGCATTCGTTAAACGAATTGACTCAAGAAATTTCATTTCAAAACAACAAATCAACCAACTCACCGGAGATTGCCAGTAAACCAATCAATCTTTCATCAAAACTAATCACAGACACTTACTTCAAAAACATTTCTAGTTTGCAAGCACTTTAAATAAGAAATGTTTTTGAAGTAAGTGTCTGTGATTAGTTTTGATGAAAGATTGATTGGTTTACTGGCAATCTTTAGTGAGTTGGTTGATTTGTTATTTTAAAATGAAATTTCTTGAGTCAATTCATTTAGCGAATGCTCTTTGTGGACAATTGATTAGGAGGGGGTATCCTGTGGTTCTTTTTAATAGAACAACCCAAAATGTGGTTTTAGATTGCTTGAATGTATGCTGTAGAGAAGATAAATCGAAATTGGGGGAGTGTCTGAAGACTAATCGTGTGGTGATTTCAAAGACTCCTCGAGCAGGAGATTTAATGGTTATAAGCCGAAGTTTGTGGATTGCACCCCCTCCTTCGGTTCATCAAGATGAATACGGATGGGGCGTTTTCCCTTTTGAACGGAGAGTCCGACAGAGGAGTAGTGTTTAGGGGTTGCTCGACCCACGTTCTAAAGGCCTTGAGCATCAGATTCGGCAGACTCTGCTCGCCGTGGAGTGCCAAATTTGAAGCCCTTCACGTTGGCCTTACCGAAGCAATAAAGCTCGAATATTTGACGCCAATTCTAGGGATGAACTGCCTTCCCATTGTACAGGCAAGCGACCGCTACTAGATGAGGAAAGGAAAGTAGTCAGTTCACTGCCGTGGACTATTCTATTGTCATGACGCCACGAGAAGCCAACTCTCCAGCTGACGTGCTTGCGAGATTCTCGGCTCGACGAAAGATGGAACGGGATAGAGCCTTGTACTCAGCACACCTCGTTGAGCAAGAAGATGCGCTCAGAGAAACATGGTTTAGATTGAGGTGGCCTGAAACGGTGGCTAATGAACGCGATGTTCAACAGCCTCCTGTGGCGAGTACTTTGGTTTTGGCAGGCGAGGCCCAAAAAGAAGAGATAGGATATGGTGTGGACTCGACTGTTACTTTTGCCGGGGAGCTCTATCATAATGCCCAAGAGCTTATAAGGAATGGACTGTACCCACGTGAGGTCATCACAGGATATACAAAAGCGATCAATAAGGTTTGTCGTTCTTCTATTGCGTGTGTGGGATCCCTTTGATTTCTCATGGTAAAAAATTTATTAGTGCTTGCACTGTCTAACTCTTTTCAAACCATTGTTCGAACAGACCATTGAAATCTTGGATGAATTGGTTGTGCAAGGTGTGAGGATCAAGGAGGAAGTTATCGTACGAATGAAAGCTACCATGGCCAGCAAGCAGTTTGGGTAGGAGGATATCTTGTGTTCTCTTATTGCTGATGTATTTATTTCTTGCGGCTTTCCTGTTATTAATTTTGGCAGTAGCATGTGGTGTTGTTGGTATTTGACAATTATGATATTTTTGCATAATAGGCGTGCATTCATGTATGGCCCAAAAACCCTGCAAACTTTAATGTGGACAACGTCCGGGTTTCAAGGCTTTTGGGCGGAGGCTTGCATGATTGCACCATAGTTTGAGGTATGGTTCTAAAGACTGATGCAGTTGGATACATACAGCGAGTGGAGAAGGCTAAGGTTAGCAAATCTGTATCCATCTTTTTGTTCTTCTTTTTCAACTATTTCCGTGCGAAATCTCTGATGTTGAACTGCTGGCAGATTGCAATTATCTTATCTTATTAGATCCGGACTTTGTTTCTGTTTCTATTGGCTGTCGTTTGATTTTTCATTTTGTATTGGAAGTAGAACCAATTTCTTGTGGTTTGATGCATGGAATGGGTTAGCACTGAGCATCTGTCTTCCTTTGAAATTCACAAGGTGTAGTTTTTCAGGTGCCACTAACCTTTATTTGCATGGCACTTTCTGTTTCGGATTAGGAACTAGAACAATATTTATGGCAGAATGGAATTTTGCCATTGCTCATGTGGGGAATACGTTGCAAGAGAATCAAGCTCTAATGATTTACTAGCCAGAGTGATTTTCGCCTGGACTCATTGTTTGTGATAGCATTTTAAGTGCCCATAGTGTGATGTGAATTTAGACTCCTATGTTTGCAGTTTGGAACGATTGAGATACTGAAGGGAAGTTTGAAGAGTATGAGAGAATTGAGAAAAGTTAGAAGGCAATGAGTCTTGAAACTCCTTTAGTCACCAAATACATTCAATTTCTATCTAGGGAGGCGCTTAATGTTTTTGTAGACATGACATCCTTGAAGGTGTAAAAAGCAGAAAAAAACTTAAGAGTTAAATAAGAAGTTCAATAATCATGTCATTGGTGTCTTTCATATCAGTTACTCCGCTAAGATTTCTATAAGCGTGTTCAGCTAGAAGTTCTACATGATACAAGTTTGAATATTGGTATTGAAACCCTGATGGAGTAAACTGATGTCTTTAACATTCAATGAGCATTTTGTTCTTGAGATTGCAGTTGAGGGTAAGTTCTGCTTCTGTCTGCAATGAGATTTTAAAAGTTGCTGTAAAGTGAGTTTTCTTGGCTAAACATATTTCTTCTGCATTTTTTATTGACCACGTGAATAACAGCACAAGGGTATTTGTTGGGCCGTAAAGATATGTCTGATGTTGTCAACTCTACGTGTACATGCTCGAGATGCATAGGATGTAGTTCTTTTTAGTGGAAACTCTTCTCTCTATGAAGATCAGGTTAAGCTGCTCTTACTCCAGCCTATTATTTTTTTTCTTAGGTTGCTGTGTTTTCTGGTGGTGTTGATACATCTGCAACTGAAACAAAAGGAACAATGCAGATTCATAGTGCTGAGCAGGTATACTCTAGAGGAAGTTGGAATAGCGATGCATATTTGATTCAATCATCGCTCGGATGGTATCTGTCTTTTCTTTATGCTAAATTTTCTTGGCGAACTCTTCTTCTTGCCATCTGTGTTTTCCAGCTAGAAAAGTATTCAAAACAGTAGCTGCCAAAGTTGAGGAGCTTATCACAGCAGTTGCTGAGTCAGGTGCCATGGTGGTTGTTAGTGAAGGAGCAGTTGGAGAGATGGCACTACACTTTTGTGAACTTTACAAGTATAGTGATTCTCACCTCTTCTTTTTTTTTTTTTTGTAATTTGATTGTCATATAATTTGCACTCACATCTCTGTGGGTTTGAACAATTTGTAACATTGGTCAATGCTTTATTTGACGTTACCATTTTGCCAGGGTTATTATGTTTAGAAACGGTCAATGCTCCATTTGGCATTCTTGTTTTGCAGTTGTTAAAGTATGGTAGCCCATCCATTGTATGAATATGGTACCAGCTGAGGGCCTGAGGCAAGCGGCAAGGGTTTTGTACATTTAATATTTGACATCTAAGGAGGTATGCCGTAACTGTGAGGATTTGGTCATGCAATACTCAATTAATACGGAGAACTTAACACATTTCAACCCCCTTAATTGAGCAAGGGTGGCAGTGTTTACCTTCTGTCAAAGAGCAGTCCCAGTTTTCCCAGTTTTGGGGAAGATAATATGCGTTCGACCAGGAAGCGGAGTTGACTCAACCCTACTTTCAGCGGCGATCAGTCTAGTCTAGTAGGCTCTCTCTCGCCAGTGAGTTCGGCTTCTCATTCATTTCGAATGAAAGGAAAGAGCTTCTAGTTTCTCATACCGAAAAAGAGGCGGTAGAACGCCTAAAGTCCTTCTCATTTCAATCTCAATCAAGAAGGGCTCTTCTTCTATGCAACTGATAGGCTCTTCTCTCTTTGACCCTTCCCTTGGTTGTTATGATCTCATTGAGTAAAATAGAAGCTCAAATATCTTCTCCTTAGGGATCAACTAAAGATAGAGCAATCCGCTGCGCTAGTGAGACTGATCGGGAAGTACTTGACAGTCTGGTTTGAGCTTGTGCTTTGTTACTTGAATTCTATACTTCTGCACTGGGACCCTCTTCTAGGCTAGAGCCCCTTGTATACATACAAATGGTAGCAAAGTACTGAAGCGAGCGGAGTGTACAGAACGAACAAACATAGCAAACCGTTGGTTGGGGAAGAAGACCTCTGGGAGTCAATTATTCAGATAGAGAGCGGAGCTTTCGGATGGGGTACATCAACCGACAGTACCAACTGGGGCTTCCAAGCCCACTTGATGAGCTTGCGAAAGGATGAATGATGCCATACAGCTTTGATCAAAAAGCCTACAACTGCTCCACATCCATCCGGTGATCCCTACCTCTCTGTTAAATTAATTGATTTGCATTTATGTCGAATAATAGGCCAGTACTCGTACCTGGAGGAAAAAGAACAGATTTTTTCGACTTTCTTTAGTTTAGTGTTAGAAAATCAGTTCTTGAATAAGATGTGCGTCTACTCTTGCACTAGTCATTCTTGATGGCACTTGTTTTTCAGCAAAGTCATTCGTTCTGGCTCGACTACTTGACTTGTGTTTCGGGCATTACTCTTTTCCTTTGTGCTGTGCCACTTTCGGGCATATATCATATATAGGGAGTCCTTTCGTGTACTTCTTTACTGCGTTGGTCTTTCCTCTATCCCCTGGTACCAAAAGGCCGCTTTGAGGTATTCGGAGGGTGTACTTGCAGTTTGGACATCGTCGTTTATCCGGTCATGAATTTCATTTTTGATTATGGGATCAAAATAAGCTAAGCGATTGTTCTTTTACAATTTGATATTGGGGGGGTGCTTCCGGTCCGGTCAAATATGGATCTAGTGTATAGTATGTGGAAGTGAGGTAGTCTTTGGTTCCCGGTGAAATCAACAAGCGAAGCGATCTGTCCTTCCTGTTTACTAAGTGATCTGTCAAATTTCTCCTTTCAGACGTTCTGCTCAGGATTGGAGTGGTGTATTGAGGAACTATGCCCTGTTCCTTCAAATACTCAGCAAACGGCCCATGATTCCCCCCATCACGGTCCATTCTGCCAAAATCTTCTCCACCACGATCTGATCGAACAACCGTAATCTACCTGCCTAATTCTTTCTCTACCTCTGTCTGAAAGGTCTCCAAAGTTGAGCAATGGGGCTTCCTGTCTGTTAATGAACTCTTATTAACCATCATGAGATTTGGTAGGCTATGGATAGACTAGCAGCTTGCTTAGCTTAGACCAAGTTGAGTTCGTTAGTTTTACGTGTAGGGGAGGGACGGTCCCCATGAGTTCAGCAATCCACCAGAAAAGGCAATGGAAATGAAATGAAATTGAGATCTCGGATTTGTAACATTAACCTGTCTACTCATAGTGATATCGATGTGGTGGATTGATGTACCACCATTACTATTCAAAAATACAGGGGCCATATAAAACTATATTCAAAAAATTCTTATTCAGATGACCAGTTCGAGGGCAGGGAGAAAGGATAAGCATTCACTAGAACCATCTTTCTTATTTCTTTATAAGAAGGAAAGTGTGCTTGTGTTCTCCTACGTATGAGTTCTTTATTCAAATCCCAACTTCGATGGACAGCCCCTTCGAATAAAAGGAAGAAAGCAGGACGAATCTTAGTTTACTTTTTGAGTTCAGTCCTTTGACTTCTCTTTTAGAAGCTTTCTTTAATGCCTTCTCGGAATCCTTCGTAACAAGGTAGCTGGGGGTTTCCCTACGGCTGGATTGAATCCTTCCTTCCCATTTTCATCGTCTTGTCCAAGCTCCGATCGCATTGCATTTGAAGAACTGAGCTTTTAGAGTAGGTGTTTCCCGGTAACAAAGATTGGCATAAAGAATCGCACAAGCTTCGGAATGGGAACTCGTATACAAATAAATAAGAAAAAATCAACTAAGATACAAGCATGACCCCTTGCCCAGATGTTTGCCTTTCTAAGTCAAGTAATGGTGACTCACCGAAGATTGGAGGTTCGTAACATGTTGACGAAGACCTCCAAACTGAGGGTTCAGTCAGTAGAAGGGACTACTTTGTCTCCCTGGAAGAAGAATAGCCCCGCTCTCTAGCCGACTGATCCCGTTGATCATATAACTGGGAGGGAACGTCAAACGTGTCACATTAGAGGTGAACGATGAGAGGTGTCCTCTAATCACCACGATGAGGCTGGTCCCTCTTTTAGTAGACTCAGCTATGAATCAGGGAGGAATCGATTCGGAGATGGAAATAGATATGGCGAAGAGGATTAGCGAAAACTCTATTAGAATTGACCAGATGACTCCCCTTAGGCTTTGTGTAGAAGTACAATTATTACACCACGGGAATCAACCTACTTTCTTTTCATTTTTCAAATCCCACACCCATTCCATTAAGCAACAATTGTTCACAGCCTTAGCTCTTCATTAAAGTAGTCCCTCTCCGCTATGCTATATGCAGGAGTAGCCGTAGCCCTCCCACTTTCTTTTCCAGTGACAAAACAAAGAGCCTTCAAATCTCTAAGAAGAAGCCTTTTGGGGGGTAAGAGCTCTTAGAGTCATTTTTGTTTATACATTCAATTCATCCCACGGGTCTCGGCTATCAAAAGTTTACAAGCTGATGCTGTTTTAACCGAGACTTTTTCTCCCTTTTTCATTTGTGATATGACCGAATATCCTTTAAATAAGCTTCTATTGATGCATCGGCTGAAACCAGCTATTACTCTCTTTTCCTCTCTTCTCACTTTTTTTGCATGTATAATCTTTAGATGTTTGCGTCTTTGGGTGACAGCAATCATCTGAATGTACAAGCCATGCTTCGTGTTGAGTTCGTCCTTTTGAATTATGTTTGTACTGTGTAAGGCTCTCTCAAGGTGCTTAATAGTTTGTTTCATTTCAACTTTATTCACAGGCTAATGGTCTTAAAAATCAGCTCCAAGTTTGAACTGCAAAGATGTTGCCGTACAACAGGCGCTGTTGCTATTGTAAGCATACTTGTGTATTAGCATAAGTAGCAGTTTATTAAGTGGGAAAAAGATTTTCATACTTGCGTTCTTATTAACTTTTGAAACAGTTGAAGCTTGGCCGGCCAAACCCCAATGACTTGGGGTACGTTAGAGGAAATTGGTGGTGTTAGGGTAATGGGCAAACACTTTCTTTGTCCTAAGATCATAATTTGTAGTTTGCATTTGTTTATTTTTCTTTAGGTTCTATGTTTTGCTTCTATATTTCTTTCTTCTTCTCATCTGATATGATGTTTGTCTCTAACATGTAATAGGTCACTGTTGTGAAAAATGAAGAAGGTGGAAATTCTGTATCAACCGTGGTTCTATGAGGAAGTACTGATAGTATATTGGATGATCTTGAAAGAGCTGTTGATGATGGTGTGAATACATACAAGGTAGTTTTGTAGAACATGAAGGCTATCTTTTACTGTAGACACCTTCTTTGGATTCTATTTGAAACTTTCGTAAGTTTTGTTGCATTGATGCTTGAAAAAGAGGGGTTTCAATAGTTTTCAATGGATGCTGAGTAGTGGTTCGGATGATGCTATACTTTTCTGTGTCAGGCAATGTGCAGGGAGAGCCGTATGGTGCCTGGAGCGGCAGCCACAGAAGTTGAGTTAACTAGAAAACTGAAGGAGTTCTCTTTCAGTGAAACAGCGTACTCTCTCTCTCTCTCTCTCTCTCTCTCTCTCTCTCCAAGTTGGAAATGTTTTGCTTCTATATTTCTTTCAATTCTGTTTTAGAGAATTCCAACTTGAATTTCAAGTTGCAATTCTTTTTTGACCACTTTTTCGTGAAATTGTGCTTGAAGCAACCAACAGGGCTTGTCAAACTCTTTCTTTGCAGATTGTACCAGTTTGCTATTGATAAATTTGCTGAGAGCTTTGAGAATGCTGGTCCCAACGCAATGGAGATATTATCTTCTTTGTATGCTGAGCATGCATCTGGAAACAGCAAGGTGCGCATAGACTTGGAGGAAGGTATATGCGAGGATGTTTTTGACATGAATATTCGGGGACCTCCATGACACCAAGTAAGCTTATTTGTTACTTTTAAAAGCTGTTTTCTTGTTGCCTTGAGTCTTGATGTGTAAGGATTTCTATGTTTGGTGTAAAGTGTAAACTACAGTAACCTCCGCTGAGATTTAAGTAGAATAACAGACACCTTGCTTATGTACCAAAATTGAATTGGCTGCCCATACCAGAATTTCTCACTCTTTGTACAAAACCGTTGATACTTTTAGGTAGTGTAGGTTGATTCCTTATGTACTCCGTATTAGTTTGGCCTCTCCGTTGCATGCAATTTAGCTTTGTCACTTTTAGTAGTGAATATGTGCAGTTATGACAATAGGTTTTATCTGCACCTGCCTCACAGGTAACATAGGATAGGCCGCTATGCCATACGCATTTGGCAGAATATCATTGGAAGATCCCGGTGAGGCTTAATTTGGCTTGGACTTGCGTTGAGCCACTGTGCAACAAAACCTGATAGAGGAATCGTTCATTTTAGTTTCGCAGTTGTTTGTTAGATTATAGCATTCTTGTTTATAATCCATTGGCTTTCGGCTATGATGCACCGACACGGACACGGATACGGATACGGACACCGAAACCGACACCGGGACACGGGAATTCTAAAAAAATGGGGACACGGACACGGCGGGGGACACGCCACGTGTATATTTATTTATATAAATAAATAATTAATTATAGTTTAGCACCCAGAAATTTAAAAAATAATAATAATTTGGCCCCAAATTTTTTTTAAAAAAATTACAGTTTGACCCCCAATTTTTTCAAAAATTACAGTTTGGCCCCCAAAATTTTAAAAAATTGCAATTTGGCCCTTGCCGTGTCCCCATCGGTGTCCCCGCCGTGTCCCCAGCGGTGTCCCCCTCAAAATTTAATATTAAAATATGGGACACGCCACGTGGCGTGTCCCGTACGTACCTCCGCGGTGTCCCCGTGTCCCCGTGTCCTGACACTGCGATTCTTCGACTTCTAGAGGTGTCGGTGCTTCATAGGCTTTCGGATTTCAAAGCTACTACACTATTATGATGACCACCTTTTTGTGCCATATTGTGCCTGCCAGTGTTCGCTGAGGCAGGGTTGGCTTTTTCTTGGCGTGCACGGCAACCCAAATCAGCCCTGCCAAATTCTGACCTAGTTAGATACATAGATGTATGACAAAGAATGGAGATCCCAATTATTTAGAAAGGGAATAAGTACGCATAATGTAATTAATTAGATGTATTTTATGAGACGAAAAAATTTGGTTTGTGCACAGGTTCTTTGCCCTCATACATGCTGCTGATGCTGCTTGCACTGCACTACGGGTAGACCAGGTAATAAATCATTAACTATTGGTCCATGGTTTACTTTCTGTCGTGTTTCCCTTTGAGTGGTAGAAGTTTGTAAACCAACTAACCAAGATATGTTGCAAAAATTGTTTATACAAGTATTTCCACTCCTAAGGAACCTTACCTATATTGATTTGTCCAAGAATATGAAGTTCAAGAGTTCATTTTTCAGGTGCAGAGAAATGGTATTCATGTATCTCGTCTTTTCTTTACTTTTTGTATGTGATAGGGTGCGTGATCAAGTAAAAGAACTCAACAGGAAGGGTTTTCCTATTCAAATCTTATTGTTTTCATACTTGATTCGGAAGTTGAGTTTGAGTAGCCAATGCTATCACAGGCAATGCTTTTGCTGAGTTGAGAGTAGTAAGAGGGAATTGGATGGAAGGTTTTTAAAATTTTTCAAAGGCATGGTTGTTGCTTGTGCAGCCCCCTTGATTGGCTTCCTCCGTGGGATGGGGTTTTTGTTTCATAGACCAGATCTAATAGGATCCATATAGCTTTAAGGTCAAAACGATACATACAATTAGGGAAATGGTTTCTTCTGTAGATTTAAGTATATTTTGTTGCCATTCCTTCTTGAACATTCAATCCACGGGGTTTTATTTCTTGAAGTATTATGCCTGGGGTTTGTATTGCAGATTATCATGGGATCAATTTGGGACTTTTGCTCTTTTGTTCCTCCATCTTTCCTTTCTTCGATCCGTCTTTCGAACTAAATAAGTAGAACACTTTTATCTTCATTGGAATCATCAGCTTGTTTAAGTTCTCATGTGCATGATTTCTGAAATTTTGAGAGTTGTTTTTATCGAGTTGAACATTTTAAATTAGAAATAAAAAGGCAACTCCATAGTCCATAATATGTTGGTCAAACATGACTAGATCAAAATCAGTTTTTGCAGGGCTCTGGTCACATTTGTTAGCTTTATTGCTCCAGTCTAAGGTTTTTTTTTTTTTTTTTTGATCAGATCCAGTCTAAGGTTAGAGGTCACATTTTTCGTAGGCCAAGAACTACCATTGATTTGTACTAGATCTCCTCCTCCTGAAAGATACTTCTATCCTAAATAGGAATAAAATCCCAAGAAACTTCAAAGACCTTCACTTTTGTTTTAAAGGCAGTTCACATAACCTAAGACAAGGAGACAGAAGGAATCAAAGTGTTATTCTTCCAAAGGTCTTTCTCACACACATAAAAGCAGCAAAAGAAGTTTTGGAATAAAGATAATAAGATGCTCCACAGAGAGTGTTTCTTCAGTTTTAGTTACTCTGTAGTATTTTTTTTTTTTTTTACAACCGGATGTTTGGCCCAGTTTGTGCCCTTGACTAATTCAGGGTTCCTGAAGTTAATGATCGGACAAACTTTTATTGGCCCTAAGGTTTGGAATGTTTGTCCTTTGTGGGACTTGAACTTACAACCTTTTGGGGACAGGTCAGTTGTTTCTTGGATTCTAGTCATCTCTTCACTCAATCTCCACAATCGTTTGCTCATCCTATTGATGTATGGAAGCTTATAAAACTTTGCTTGCCCAGGTTTTCACAAGTCAGAGGAGAGTCTAATAAGGATTGTTCTAATATGGTGCTTGATATAAAAGATCAGAGGGTTGGAGATAACAACTGCGGTTCTAACCTTCGTTTATTTGCTGTAGCAATGAGCTTGCTAATGTAAGTGAAGGAATAGTGAAGTTGCGAGTCGACAGAGCGTGGCAGAAGGATGATCTTTTGGGAGCTTTTGCTTGATAGCTTCTGATGACCGCGATGTGGAGATTGAGCGTAGGTGTGGGAAGGATGTTGTGCTGTCTGGAAACATGGCAGAGGCTAAGGCTTTTTTGGAAGATATTAATTGGTGCAATGCTCAAGGGTTCACAAACGTCAACGTATTCACGGATAGCTTGCTGTTAGTAAAGTTCTTGTCTAGTAAATTTTCCTTTTTTCGGTTGTAGAAGTTAATCGCTCTGTAAGTCAAACTGCCCATAAGTTGGAAAAGGGATGGCTGGTTTTGTACTCTGTTTATAGTAAATCAAGTTTTATGGTTCTCAAACCAAAGTGTTAGGATCGTCACACACACGAACACGATTTACGAGTATAAAATAGTAAAGAATCAATACAGAGATATACGTGGTTCTTCAAAACTGGGTACGTTCACGGAAACGAGAGCGGCTGCTGTTCTTTATTATCACAATAAGAAATAGGATTTACAACATAGATTTACAACATAGAGTATTTATAACTACACTATTCTAACCCTAATCGGATTTGACCTGTATCCCAAAAATACCCTTGTCCAATACCTTATCATACCGCGGGAGGCTATGCCCCCCGCACTCCACAATTGCGGAACGCCTAGGCCGAAGTCCAATCTACTTTCACTGAATCATCGGCGATGGGTCAGATGCCGTCGCTCCGCTCTGTTACGCTTCGGCATCTGGCCTTCTTTCTAGAACTTCTAAATATCTCTTCATACTTAACACAAAGCTATGAGGTTCATGACTCGAGAAATTTCAGATGCTTGGTCTTTTATCTTTCGATTGCAGTTTGTTCACCACAACATTACCTGCTTTGTCCGAAACCAAATCAGGTCTTATCAGAGTCCTTCATTTGAAGGATGTAGCGTCTAGCCAAGCATGAAAAAATCAGTTGAATCCCATATTGGTACGTATTTGATCAAATGACACTTGCCTTGGTTAAAATATTTAGTCCAGAATTCTGTATAGGAATTAAATAATATGATCAAGCACTTATTTATCTTTTGTCGTGCTGATTTCTTGCAAGATCAGCCAAAAAAAGCCCCAAGTTTCTGTAAAAAAAAATTAAAACGGCAAGATAGCATTATATTAGGGGAGAGGGAAAAGGTATTCAACCAAAAGTTGTAACCAAAGCAAAGGGAAGAGCCCAATACAACACCTGAGGACCTCTCTGCGCTCTCTCTCAAGAAACCTTACAATTTCCAGATCTGAGCAGCCGCTGACCGTCCAACTTCCAAGTTCTGTAGCTTCAATGTGATGTGCCAACATAAATTGTCAAAATTCCACTATTTTGACAACAATCCAATGACCGATGAGGAGTGCAATAATTGCATTTGATTACGAAGTAATAGATGATCGAATGTGAAAAATATTTCTTTTAATTCGAAATAGCCATGTGGATATTTTAAATAAATTCCCAATTTCACATTCTTGGTAAGAAGCTGCAATCACAGAAAGATACTTATGCACACCATTGCAAGCAAAATGAGCTTTCTAGGGCCCAAAATGATATAGACTGAGAATTGATTGGGTTTAAAAAATTATGACTATATTCTTATCATGTCTGTTGTCATACGACCATACATCATATCATCAACCCTGGAGTTCTTGTCATGAGCATGTGCTCCCCTGTTAGCAAATTTCCTGCAGATTTGCTTTTTGAGTTGAAGCTTTCAAAGGGTGCTAGATGAATTTGTAAACCGCAAGAGGAGATTGGGACCTTGGGACCCAGGGGCGGAGCTATGTATGGACCGGGAAGGGGTCATCGCATCCCGTTGCACGAAAGTCGAAACCCCTTCTATGTAGCATGCATATTTTTAAGACGACATTATTGGCACTCTCTTTACAAGTTTTAGTCTCTCTTTTTTTACGAAATCTTCTCGTTGTCGGTAATGATTTCTCTGTCTCTTCATTAGCCCCTCGATTCTAATTCCTAGCTCTGCCTCTCTGTCTTTACCATATTTCGTAAGTACTTGAAACATTTGACTCAAGAGTCTCGTGTCTCATTCAATACATCTGGAAAGTTTTTAGGTATTAACTGGTAACCTCATTCAACACATCTTGAAAGCTTTTAGGTATTAACTGGTAAGCTTAAGTTATATACAATTACGAAATAAGTTTAATCCAGCCCGTAGAATAGTCTTAGCTTAATTTAAACTAAAAAAAGAAGAAAAAGAAGTGGAGTGCTCCAAACGTTTTATTAAGTGATCATTCATTCCATTTTCAAGCAATGTGAGATTATATTCCTTAACATTTCCTTCACGCGTAGCCATATATGAGTTCTATCATGTGTAGGGTCTATCAGTAACCTTTTGTTCGGTCTGTCGTCACGGGTGTGAATTGCAAATATTTTGAAAATGTCATGTTGAAATTTTATATCCAATCCAAAAGTTTGAACTATTAAGTCACCTATTCTATTCCCAAGCAATGTGAATGTGATTTAACAATTTCTTTACAGTTTTCCTCCAAGAATAGCCCCCACATATTGCTTGCTTTATGGGTTTGTCATTTTGAAGGAAAGGGAAAGATACATTGTTCAAATGTTGAAACTTAAAGGTGATATGAGGAAAAGGAAACTCGTAGAAACTTATCCAAACAAGAGAAGAAGACGGGTAAATTAAAAAAACAAAAGTCTTTGAAAGTACAGAAATCTACTACTAGTATACATTTTGGCTCCAAGTGTAGATAGAAAGACAATTTGAGCAAGCTAGCCTCTCTCTCTCTCTCTCTCTCTCTCTCTCTCTCTCTCTCTCTCTCTCTCTCTCTCTCTCTCTCTCTCTCTCTCTCTCTCTCTCTATAGAAGCGACTTTATCTTATCCACTTTTGTTTGGATTAACTATCTATCACTCTTACAACTTTTTAAAAATTTTGAATGCACTGTGGTCTATGTTACATATTGAAAAATAGATAATGCTAGAGTATTCTCTTTTGTCGGGGATACCATATCTTCCCAATAATATAACCACTGAAAGACATAACATTAAATCATAATCGGGGGACACTCTTAAAGGGGATACCTAAGGCGTTCCCTTGAAAATTTGCTTCTTTTTTTTTTTTTTTTAATTTTGAAGGCATTGGGGCCATTTTGGTGTGCCTCCCCCATCGTTTTGGTTTATTATTTTATTTATTCAAAAAAGTTGAGTTCGGAACATAATTTTTTTTTTCTATTTTTTTCCGGTTCCTCTCGTCGAGACAAACCATTGATTCACAAAAATTTAACGCGGAACTAAAAAATGCAGAAAAAAATTGGACACAGACAAAAAAAAGTTAACTGACTTATTAAACCAAACCACCGTACCCTTGTTAAATTTCGAAACCATGCTTTTTCCATGAAGCAATTTCTACCGTGTTTCTGATGTCACGTGACGCCACGTTTACTATTCTTTTTTCTTAATTGAGTACATGCAAGAAACCTAATCTAACCTACCCTAGAAGGTAGAGAATATAATTCCATAATGAGAATCGAACCAAGGTCTTTTTTTTCCTTAAAAAAGAGAAGCCTTACCACTTGGCTATCCCTTTGTTATCGATCCGATTACTACTTGACCAGGCACAAATTTCAGCAAAAAGAGCCCTATATATTTCTCCCTCACTAAAAATGATGACAAAAACTCTACCGTGTGTGTTTTCAAATTTCCGATGACGTATTCGAGTACGGGGATGATTCTGCATTTAGGCAATTAGACCGCCCTCAATCGGACGGTGGAATTGGTTCTCTGATTATATTATATTAATCAGTTCAATAAAATCACTTTCTTAAGGGGAAAAAAAAAACTCTCAAATCAAATAAAGTCTAGACAAAGGGGCGATCCATTCAATAAAACACTCGCGTGACCCAAAAATTCGAGTTCTCACCCTACAATTGCATCTCTTTTTTCTTTTTCTTTTTTTATCAAAGCAAATTATTTGCAGCTTCTACTTTCGGTGGTCATACTACCAAACGCAAAATAAAACATTTGAATACGCATAGTAAAGTTAAAAGTAATTCGCTAAAATACTTCTCCTAGTATTTTTAATGCACGCATGTCTTCAAAAGTATCGAACCATTGATTTTATTTGATAATCATGCGTCCGGGTCAGCTTACCCGTACGTCGACTAATCTTGGCGGGCCAATCCCAATGCCCACTAGGAGGTTTCACTTAAAGTCAGAGTGAAGCTATGTAGGGACTGTATAATTAATGGACTGGCCCAGCCTAAAGGAGTTTATAACAAATGTTTTGAATTGAGATTTTAGAATAGGACAAATTTCAATGTCCGGGGGTCTTGACCACAAAGCAACCCCTCGAGATTAGTATCGAACAATTCATAAAGATTGCATCTAAAGAACAGTAGGAAGAAAACCTAATCCCACTTTTTTGCCAAAAAAAAAATAGCACCAAAATTGCTATATTTAATATCTGGATTAATATGTCTCAAAACTAAAAATGGAAAGTATAAGTCAAAGCTTTTTAACTTAAAGCCTGGGTTCCGGAATTGAATCCCACAAAATATAATAACCTTACGATTACCCTTCCACAGTAGAAGAATTGCACAAATACCATCACCCCATCATGTACAATTCAGAGAGAGAGAGAGAGAGAGAGAGAGAGAGAGAGAGAGAGAGAGAGAGAGAGAGAGAGAGGGGTAAAAGAAATCCAATCCAACCCCCCACCCAATGCCTACCAAATACCATTCCAAACCCAACCAATGTAACTTAGAAATTAATAGAAAAAGGTAGAAGTTGAAAAGACCCTCACACACTTCTAGCCATCATCTCTTGAAATCTCCTATAGGACTCTTGTTTCTCCAACCTGAACTTCTCATGGCTATTCGCAATGAACATGTCCGCCAGCCTATCAATGTCGTCCGTATGATCAGAAGCACCAGAATTCCCACGAGTCTTTTTCTCTTCCAGCCACTGGAGGTACCCCGAGAGCTGCGACGACTCTGCAATGTCATCGTACTCGGCTTGAACGACAGAATTCCACGTGGAATCATAGTAGTCAGTGATGGGAGATGGCACGGGAATTACATGAGAGGAGCACCAATTGTAATGCAGCCTAAACGAACCAAAATATAGCTTGTTCTTCTTCTTGTCCTTCTTCAGCGATACGACGAACTGGATGAGTTGGAGGTCCTTGAGGATATGGATGATGATGGATTTTGCTCTGGAGAGAGCTCGAGCGATGCGAGCGTGGACTAGGGTACCTTTGAGCTTCATGGAACTTAGGGTTGAAGAAGTGGAAGATGATGAAGAAGAAGAAGAATAAGAAGGTGAGTTGAGGGAGAAAATATAGAGGGAGTGGGAGGGAGTTTTTGGATGAGATGATGGACCAGCCATTTTTTGTGTGAGAGAGAGCTAGCAAGGGATAATGTGTGTTGTCCCAAAGGGATTTTATAAAGGATCATGTTTACCAAATTGCCACTGGATGTTAGGTAATTTAAAGAAAGTGGCAACCACTTTGCAGGTTTTGAAGTGTGGCTTTCTTTTCTTTTTGTTTTGCCCTTTTGTTTTCTTGGGTTTCCGCTTGACAAAGACTAGTGCATGTCCTATATGTGGAAATCTCTGATTAATTAAATCTTTCCCAAATATAAACAAAACCATGCATATGTTGGAGTACGACATGCATTATTGTTTATTTTACATGATATAAACAAGATGCATGAATTTCATTTACTTCAAATCAAAAGGTTAATTGATCGTTTGGGTAGCTAGATCATAAGGTTTTCTTTTAATATGTGTGATACTCGTACTTGAATTTCAACGCTTGGCAGCAAACAAATCTCTTAGTAAGTTCTCCACACAAATACAAAAAAAACAATTCAAATCTTAACACGTATTCTTGTTATTTAACTCCAACCTGAGAGTTGATTGGTATACAAGCTACTCATTTAACAAGTGTAATACAGAGACTCAAATTTCAATGCTTGGCAGCGGGCAAATCTCCAAAGATTGATCTTATCTAAATAAAATGGATAAAATCTACCTACGTTCATCTTAAAAGGGTGATCGGGTAGATAAATGCTCTTTTAATTATACGTGCGATATTCGGACTCGAATTTCAACGCTTGGGACGACTAAACTTTTTCTTTTTGTGTACCTTCCCCCTTCCCCTTCCTATAGACTTATCACCGGGTTAAATGGGTGAAAACAATATCAACAAAACTATTTCACATTGGATATGTATGGAAAACGGAAAAGAAAAGGGAAATTCATTCATTTGTTACTTTTAGATTTCCATCCATCCACTTTCACTTTTATAAGATCGTACGAAACAAAAGATATGAATTAACTTCTTTCATTTTATTTTCTTATATCACTTCTTTCTTTTTTTCCACTCTCCCTGCTCCACCGATATGAAATTTAAACTTGGCGTTTGAAATATGAAATAGTGTTCAATCAATCATATAGTTCAATCATCTGTCATTAAATTCTCCTTTCATCTTGTTTTTATGCTTTTTCGACCATTAAAATCAAGTAAAAATCTTTTTTATCTATCAAGATTTCACGTGATTCAAAAACCAAAAATACACCTAAACTGGATAACCTTAAGAAAAGTTTGTGGGCTGAGAATTTGAGGGGTATAGATAGAATAAGCCTTTACCAACACATTTAATACCAAACAGGATTCATGGTGAGAATCCTAGGTATTGAAAAGGCCTGGACAAATTGAGTATGGTTTAAATTGAAGTAACCTAACAAGTCCCAAGGTTTGTTCAAACTTAATATAAGACCCGCTTGATAGTTTTGAAAATTTGCAAACTGTACATAGTAGTAATTTTAAATGAAAAACAGTGTCAAAAGGGGAATGTGGTCCATGCCACTTCGTAGTAGTGAAGTTAGAAAAAGTGAGCCCCAATCCTTAGTCGGTTAGTCCGATTGTTTGGTGGGTTTGCTCCTCACACAATTGATTATAGTTCAATCTTTGAAAACATGTCGTAAGAAAGTAATTTTTTGTGAGTTTCTTAGTTACAGCGTGGATGGCCTCCTATGACCAGATTGACGAAAAATTAGTTCAAGTGCAAGTAAACTTGTTCGGACACCCCGATCGTTGAACCAGAAAAAATAAATAGAAGCCGGTGGCAGAAACCCAAGTCTCACGGGGTCCTTGGAATCAAGTGTCAGGAACTCGAAGAGCTAAATTAGGCCGAATCTGCGCCGAAATCACAAGCCCCAATGTCTATAAAATACTAATTTGCTTGAAATAATATTAGCACAAGGATAACCATATATCTTTGTAGTAAGAATCGTCCTCATTTTCAAATTGTTTTCCTTGGGAAAATCAAAGGGGAAACATAATCTATACTTCATGATCTTCGAAGCTTTTCATCCTACACGCCCAGGGCTTGCCCCCTATAGTTTGAGTGAATGCAAAGTGTTGTGAATGCTTCTTAAGGTTTGAAGTTCGATTTTCTACCGGATGAGTATCCTGAAGTAAGTAAGGGGTTGTGACTGGTGTGGTCATACTAGCTCCCTTGGCGATTTGGGTTACGCAATCTGATCCATTTAATAGCCTGACTGTAGGGTTGTTCCTCCATTAAAAAAAAAAAAAGGCTTTTCATCCTTAATTTTCAACTTACATCACCATTTTATCAGACACTAGCTATAATTTGTAGGCCACTTTGACCTAAATTTTTGTTTTCGGTGTATTTGTTCACCATTTTTAAATTATGTTGAAAGTTAAGGCTTCTTTCAAATTAATTATTTATCTTGACTCGATGAGTCTAAAAAGAAAATTTTCAAAAGAAAAAAAGAATACCCTAAAGACGAAGTAAATTAAAGCAGTTGTCGTTAATGTTTTTAGTATCATCTTTTAATCTCCGGTCCTTTTCATACTATTTTATTGCTTAAATTGAGAAGAATACAACTTCCCAAAATATCTCCCAAAAGCTACAATATTGCACTTTTTTTTTTACATAGTTTTTTTATACAATTAAGAACTCTTTAGTAAATTTCTTCTACCAAGTCAAACTACAATATTGTAACTTTCTTATAAATTTCTTTTATCAAATCAAGATACAGGGGCACATTTCATTTTTCCTTACTTCACTTCACTGTAAATTTCTCAAAAATAATTTTTCTGCAACAATCATTCTTTACAAGCAAATGAAGCATTTTAAGGTTTCAATCCAAGGCAGTTTTTGGAACTCTGCAGTTTTAGGTGGAAATATATTTTCGAAATTATTTTTTCAACTATTGCTAGGAATTAGGAATTTGCTGCGAGTGTTTTGGACCCCAAAAGCTTCCCAGCCCCTTCCCTCTTCATCCCCGTTTGGCAACTCCCCTTTCAATACCTGAGTCGTAAAACCATGGCCAAGTATCCAAGATCTCTCATGCTCCGTTCCGCTAATATTATTATTTTT
The DNA here is from genome assembly GCA_019656835.1 of Rhododendron ovatum. Lineage (NCBI taxonomy): Eukaryota > Viridiplantae > Streptophyta > Magnoliopsida > Ericales > Ericaceae > Rhododendron > Rhododendron ovatum. The sequence continues at coordinate 1,305,541 of CM033791.1, forward strand.
TAAGCACTTATTTCTCATTTTACAAGTCAAGCCATTCTCTGACAATATATCACATTTAATTAAAAATTTAAATACTTAAAATAAGTATTTATTTCCCTTAACGGAACAGGGCCTGACAGCACACACACAAATGCTCAACGTACCCAGACATGGATGTGCAGCTGAACACCCCAAAATAGGTAGTGGTAAACTCTTTTTTGTCTTATATTCGGTCGTATGTTCGAATATCACGGAGGCCAAACATTCAAAGGAGTTAATAAGTGTTTGTCTAATATTCGGTTGCATGTTCGAATATCACAGAGGCCAAACATTCTAAATCTGGGGGTCCTAGGAGGGTTTGTTCTGTCATTAATTTCAGAGTTCCGAAATTAGTCGAGGTGCATTCATACTGACCCGGGCATTTAGTTACCGAAAGAACTAAAGCTAGTCTATATTTGAATACGAATCCAATGGAAACAGAGAGGTCCAAACCCAATTCAACTAAGGAAACCAAGCTAGCACAGTTGGTTTGCTTTACCTCTTCTATCGGTGGAGGCTGGAGTTCGAGCCCTGCAAGGGGTATGGTTAGGGTTTAGGGTTGTGAACAACTTCTGAACTTCTTATTGACTAACATACTGACACCCCGCTAAAATATATAAAGCGTGATACACACGAAAAACCAATTCAACATTCCCCAAAAAATTACAAAAGTTTTTCCATTAATGTCCACAACAATTTGACTTGCACGCTTTTCTAATAGTGTGAACACTTCATATCCCATTTTGTTTCTATTACCCCCTCCAATCCTAGATTTAAACATACCATTAATGGTGGTCAAAGAACAGTAAATAACGATGGAAAATGATTTTGACACTCTATTTTTTTATGATGACATTCTAAAATTTGTCTTTTAATGTACTTTGCTATTTATAATTTTTATACCAAATATAAATTTTAAAATGTCATCATAAAAAAATAAAGTGTCAAAATCATTTACCAATAACAATATGGTAGCAAGGGTTTTTTTTGTCTCATGAGATTTCCAGTGAGTGCAGGGAGAATCCATAACAAGGAAATAAAGCAGCTTTAGTCTGGACTCTTCTGTAACTAAAGTTACATTCAATCACATTTGGATGATTTGAAATACAACCTTTATGATATTCCTTGGAATAACTTGTCACCATCACATAAAGTCCCATGTGGCTCAACATTTCGTCTGTCTAGGTCCTTGAGAAATTTTGTATCCCACTTCCTTTGTTATTTTGACAATCGAATGTCCGAACCAGCTCGTGCACATCTAGACTTATAATTTCGGAATCCTCAAGTTAACGATTGGGAAAAACCCTTCCGTGGCCCAAAGTTTGGAGTGTTTGGCCTCCATAAAATTCAAACATTATGAAGGACGAACGTTTATTAGCTTTCTCATGTCCGCCTGACCAAACCTTTTTGGGATAGATTTTGTATCCCTCTTTCTGCATTTGGTTGGTTCCCTGTATCCAGAGTAAAATCTCTCTTATCAAAACTTTATTGTCCCAGAACATATTCTCTCCGGGGGTGTGTTTGGAATTTTGGATCAAGGATTCGTGGATAAATTTGCCACTGAAAAAACTGATAAGAAACTTATAGTTGGAAAGACAGTCTCGTGTCACAGCACACATTATAAATCCATGATCCAAACACAGTCTCATGTCACAGCACACATTACAAATGCCCATGCAATTGAAATGCCCTACTACGCTACGCTACAGCAGACTGATGATAACATAGACTACAAAACGTACGCATTTATGAAATAATCATCTAACCAATTCTGATGAAGCATAGTTTGGCGTAAACATCAACTACGCATACGGGTTTAGAGCTCACAAGTATATATTTGGTATCGCGTCATATTTTCCTTTCGGTGTTTTAAACTTGAGTTCAAGTCTCACTAGAGTTACAACTTCTCATTCGCCTCTCGCAAATTACCGAATTCATGTAATCGAGTATGTATGTCAAAAAACGCGAAATTAAGAACGACACATCCTTGTTTTAGAAAGAGACTATTGACCTAAGATATCCAACCTTCAAAATATCCAATTGCCCGTATAAGTTGCTCGACTCCATCAACAAAAGTAGCCTCACACCCTCTTTGTCTTCTGACTTCATAAAAATCAAGTACCTCTTGCTGAAAAAAAATCAATAGAAACTGTCATTTCAACCAAATCTCAGTAAAACCAGAGTTCAAGATTAAGGAAATGACAAGGGTCTTGGCTTTTAGATAGCTAATTCCAAAAAATTGGACTATTGACAGCCCAAAATAGAGCCCAACTGAAATCAATGATCAGAAGATTTCAGAAAAAGTTGATTCCTGATGTCGATCTTTAGAGAGAGAGAGAGAGAGAGAGAGAGAGAGAGAGAGAGAGAGAGATGGTGAAACAAGATGAATGACAAAATAAGATATTTTTACGTACCTATTTGCTGGCCGGGGGCGTTCCATGAAAATTCCTTGGAGTCATCTCTGTTCTGATTGAGTGAACATATTAAGATGGGGAGCCTCACGCAAAGCCCACCCACTCCTGGCAAGT
>CM033791.1:1308186-1333186 GCA_019656835.1 Rhododendron ovatum
TAGAAAACATTACCGAAACGAGAAGTATGCACAATCATTGGAAGCTCTAATGACTTCATTCGAGTAACAAATTTGCACATGGAACTTGATCAAAAAGTACAACTAAAATGATTTGCACACGGAAGGTAGGGAAGTTGAACATTGCATGACACCCTGCATGAATCTCGCGTCGTTCTCATTCACTGATTTGATGGGTTCACGAAAATGATTGCATGATTATAGTGAATATGTGCATGCATCTGCGTATGATCTATGTTCCGTATACATTTTTTTTTATGCAACGAAATAGTATGTGTCGTATACTTGAATAAGTTACCTGCACGAATCTCACGTCATTCTCATTCTGTGATTTGATGGGTTCACGAAGATGATTGCATGATATTATAGTGAATATGTGCGTGCATCAGTGTGTGATCTATGTTCCGTATACATGAATAAGTTATGAGTATCCACTTGGGATCACTAGGTAAGACTCTATACTATGTGTACCGCGCGTTTAGGTAAGCATATAGGCAAATATAGTTTGCCATGGAATTACGAATCAAACTCCCGTATTATGCTTAAATCCTCCATAGAACCTCCTAAATACCATTTTCATGTCTCTGGGTCCTTGAAATGAGAATTAGATGGATTCAATACTTAAGATACGTATTGCATACAACACCCCTGAGTGGCAAGCACATAAATTTGATGAGCTAGAGGCATGTCATCGTAATCAATTTCCATTATTAACCTTGCTTTCGAGGGAACTTGGGATTTGTTCCTTTGAGGTACTCAAAATTCCTACGCACGGTCTCTAATAAATTTTCTCTATCTATCCCTCCACTTATTAATCTTAAAAATCTACCTCAAAACCCAAAACAAACTGACATCCTAGAGTGAACATTTCATTGCGTCCAAACAGCCACATGGTGTGTGGGCTGGTGTCCTTATTGAAGTGACGAAACTTATAGTAGGGCTTTCAGGCCCATGAAGAGCCCACGTACTCGAACTAAAACACTCCCTCGGTCCTGGAATTTTATTTTTTTTATCACAAGATGTGCAATTTTTGAATCGAAAATAAAAAGTAACTTCAGTTTGTTTTACGAAATAGGCGCGGAGAAATTCAAAAAACTATGCATGGAAGTTTCTATCCAAAAATTTGCACATATTTTCAATGAACTAAGACAGAGAGAGTAGTGTAGTGTTGACCCACATATTAAAATTAAATCCTTCCGGTCTTGGTAACCCTCATATTACTTACGTCATAGTGATTTTGAAAATATGAATCCAACTTTCAAGGTCAACTGACCAAATGAAGCAAGTAAATCATCGAAAGATAAATCTGTAGACATGAAGTAGCTCCTCTTGAGTCTCTCCCTGGTGTTGTGCCTTTTGTGACTCTTCATGGGTTCATTTCAAGATTAAAATCATTCACTATGTTTTAAAATTGTCAAGAACATTTACTCCGTAAAATATTACGTTGGTCGATTATCACGCAAGAGCCTGAATACTTGGTATGGTGGTTGGTGCCCTTTGAGCTTGTCTCACACCTATATTGCTTAGCAATACCCCTTCCACATTCTCTTAGGAGCTTGTTTCACACCTATATCGCTTAGTCATACATCTTCCACATTCTCTAAGGAATATGCTACACATCTATAAGTGACAAAAAACAAAAAGAACAGACAAATAGCCCAATAAGACGAGAGATTATTCATTGTCCAAGGAACAGAGACACATGGTGGCGCAACCCCTCTCTCCACCATACATGTGTGGGGTGGGCCAGCCTACACAAATATGGGCCTGAAATCATCAAAATGGATAGCCCACCTTGAAGACCGAAAAAGCCCAGTACTATAAGGCCGAAGTTAATTCTCCTTTGTTCGGACAATGTTCCTTTCTTTTTCTAGTTCTTCGCATATCGGAAGCTAGGAGAAAAACTTAATGAAACTTTTTTGAAAAAAAGTTAACAAGTTAACTATGACTGGTTATAATTGAAAATGAATCTCAGCTATTGATTGCGCGAATGAACAGCTGAGATTGTGGCGCTTCATAAACACCATATTCACGGAGCGGCCGTGAAAAACTAAGCTAGTAGAGGGGAAAAAAAGACTTCTCCAAGTCCAAGTTAGATAATAAATGCGGCTGCAATTTTTGTGGGTGCACAGTAGAGATACAAAACCAATATTCGCTTCGCTTTTGGCACAGCACTCCCCAATTATATTTGAAATTTACAAAAAAGAAAAAAGAAAAAAACCAAAGAATGCAGTATTTTTTAAATACGTGTAATTATAGAACATTTTTCATCTCAAAATCCCAAACATTTTTGATTATGTTCCCCAGGTCTACTTAAGCTATTCATGTTTTTTTTCCCCCAACAAACTCTGTACTATAATCAATTGATACGAATGGGAGAAAAGAGAGAGCTGCACTGCATAGTCGTGTTACGACTAACACCTGAGCATCGCGCATATGAATGAAAAGTCGATAGATGCACAAGTCAAATGTTATGGACTTGATTTTAGAGAATATAGTGGTCCTCACACCCATAAACGTAGACAATGGGAACAGAATAATTTAGGCTTTTATAGCAACAATTAGATGGAGGCTAGCTAGCTAGCTCATCTAAAGGAAGCTAGGGATTTGGAAGTGGAGTTTGGTTTGCAAATTGCGTTGGAACAATCCCATCAAATGTACTTCTCTGGTTCCTTTCTTGAATTATTATTAGAAATGGTTATATATTGCACCCACTCTCTTTAACTAGAAACCAAAACCAAAAAGAAAAAAAGAAAATTAAACGAAAAGAAAAACCTACAAACCAACTAAGAATATAAAAAAGTGCAACTTGAGTTCGGCATACTACATGAATATTGCACCCACTCTTCCATCGTATTCGTTTTTCTCTTGGATACAAATAGAAAGCAAAAAAAATATTATTGGACATACCGCAGAATTTTCAACTCTCTATCCGTAGATAACTACTCACCAGCTTCAAAGGTTTCTTTTTAAGGAATGTTCTTAATTTACAGGAAGAACGGAATTCGATTCTTCAGAAAGTGTAATTTTCTGCTCTGAGAGTAGATAATAATAACTTGATTAATTTTAGGTTTTTCTTCAAGGGATTGTTCTTCGCTAGACCATGGAAATTCAATCCACACTCACAAAAATAGCAAAAGTTTATGACCTACTGCCTCTGTCCCAATTTAAGTGTCCACTTCGGTTCTGCGTGTCATTTTCAGTTGTTTATATCTCTCAATGTATATTGCTAAAAATATGCAATATGAATCTTGTTTGATAGATCTCAATATATGTTAAGAGATATAAGCCATTGAAAATGACATGCAGAATTGTAATGGATATTTAAATTGGGACGGAGGGAGTATTATCTAGTTAATTCATTTTTTAAGTTTTTTTATTTCCCACTTATAGTTCTTCCATGGAGCATGGAAATTCCATTCGCAAAATACCAATCGAGATTAAATCATCTTTGTTTTTTTCTTTGTGGGGAATTTTTGTGTCCTTGTCGTTTGACAATAAGTACGGTCTAGTGATTTGGCGTCCATCCAATTCGCATGTAAAAAACCTATTATTACGGGTACTAGCTTTTCCTCCCCCAAATGTTCCTCTTTGGGAAATTTACAAAGACAACTTTATGGGAAAATGAAAAAATTCCAAAGGGTCTAACTTTAACCAAGTAGGCATGAGAAAGCAGTAAGTGTTTGTCCTTCGTGAGGTCGTATGTTTGAATCTCACGGAGGCTAAATATTCTAAACCTTGGGGCTATTGAAGGCCGGCCTAGAATTTGTCCAGTTGCCTGCAAGCTGGTCCGAATATTGAACTTTAAAAATGTGAAAAAGTTGTTGGGGTTTGAACTTTGAATAGCTAGCTAGGAACTTCAAAGGTGGAATCCAATTCCCCTATTATAACGGTATTGCTGGGTGCCATGCATTATAATGTATGCTTAAAAATGAAAAGTTTAGATCATTTGATTGGTTGGGTTTGAGATTGACAAAATAAAGTTTGTGCTCTAAAAATTGGAACCCAAGGTAGGTCCTGTATTTATTTTTTAGATGAATTCGATGACATATATATATGTCAATACTCTTTGATTCGCTCTAATTTTCAAGAGATTGGTCGAGGTGCATGGGCATAAAAAAACAAATAGTTTTTTTTTACAATAATACAACTGTGAAAAGAAAAATAGATATTTTGTCATAAGTGATGCTAATGGATTAGCGAGTTAGATCGTAGACAGTGTTAGTAAACGGGAAACAAAAATCCAGGAATTTTTTTCGTCAGAAGTACTGATGCTATAGATATCTTCGGAGTGAGTTAGATATACATCTGGGTTCGTAGCACCACCGTGGAATAAACTTTTGCTGTAACCAGAGAACAAAAAAGGCGTTTTTCTTTTGATACCTTTGAATTTGCTTGAATTGATTTAAGTAATACATATTTTTGACTCGTAGGACCCCCAAAACCCACCTGATTATTCCTTGGTCACCATCAGATGCTAATATCTACAAAGGAATTAAGCTTTTATTAGTCTCCTCGTAGCATGATTATTCAGTTCTAATTTTTCCTCCTGATCATAACATCATCAACAGGTTTAATGAATTTCAACATACTCCCTCCATCCTTACACAGGTGTTCAACCCGCAAACCTACACTTTTAAAAAGAAAAATGTTTTAGATATAGATATTGGGACTCTGATATTGGGACACAGAGTCTAGCCCGTTTGATGGGACTAGGTCATTTGTACCGAAATCACTCTGTATTTCTATTCCCATGCAGGTTTCGTCTCAGGATCACACAATAATTTCTTCTTCGTAAATATCTTAGTGCAATCTCGTGGTCAAAATTGCACGTGAAATGTGGTATATGGGAAGTTTGGAACTAGTAATTTCACTTGCCATTTGATACACCTGAGTCCCCACGATTCCTTGCAAGAAAATGCTTTGAAGTTTGAACATAAATGTCCAAACATAGATGTGTTCGCATACGTCCGAGACGTGCAAATTTCATGTCTATGGCACTCTCCCCACGCACTCACCTCTTGGCGTCTGTCCTCGAGGATCTCCAACTGTGTGTCACCATCTACCCTTGTAACCGATTGGCCCTTCTGTAAGTTAACAGCCCCTTTGGATAGAGCAATTTTATGAGAAAAGAAAAAAAGGATCGTGATTTCTAGCCAAATCATCCATTTGAATTGAATTTTTTGGTGAGAAATGAAGGGACAAGTACAACAATAAAATATTTTGATTGGAATGGTGAGATTTGGTGAGAAAGACCTCTCATTTTTTATCTCACCATTTCTCACCGTTAACAACAAATTAATGGGTTTTTAGAATTTTTGCCCCGATAAAACAGTTTCTCTCCCCCAATTTTTTATTTATTTATTATCACACTCCCACACTGAATTCACATCCTAGTGAATGGAAATATCTTCTGGTTTCTAAATTTTTAAAAATTTGATTTAATTATTGAAATCCCTTTCGATAATGCAGGGGTCTAGACCAGCTTACGGTACACCTTAACTAATTATGTGACCAATCCCACGGTCCACTTGCAGATATCCCGATTAAAGCGATACTGCATATAATTGGCCTTTCTCAGTATCGATATTTATCTTCTCATTATCTTTTCCCTATTCAACCATGTTTCTTGGAATCTGAAAGATTTCAAATATGCGGTGCTGTCAGATTGTTCTCGTAAATCAAATGAGCTTTTTTCTACTAAAAATACCCACTTTTCTGGAAGCAACTTCAGTGAAGGAGAATGAATCACAGAAAAGAACACTTCAAATTATTACTCCATTGGGTTTGTGAAGCCGCTTTGGATTTCGCTTCCCTGACTACAGGGGCAGCTCCCACGGCGGAGGTTTAATGGCAGTGCCTCCAAATCCCGCCATGGAAACTTGTGTGATTCAAGTCTCCATAGTCTCTTATTAGAGCTAAATATACCTTTAACACCACTCATGCATGGTGGGACCTTAGCTTCGGCCCCGATATAGGTGCCGTGAGATTCCCTACAGATAGTGGATTGGTCTGATGGGACAATACTCCCTGACGAAAGTGACGAGGGTATCATACTTGCGCTTCTAGTTTGTGTACCAAAAAAAGTGTTTGTTGTGGTTTGGCCAATTTCTCATCACTTTTTATCATTTAGTATTAGAACTCTATAATTGATTTCAGTGGCTAAGTGATTTTCAATGGATTAGAAGATAGGAATAATAGAAGATAGATTTGCTGGGGTTGTGAATAAATGCCAGTATCTCCACATGTGTATCATTAAGCTCAAGATGCCAAAACCATATTCTTTACTCTCTGAATAATTGAGAGCTTTAGGAATCATAGTTCAATGACTCATATCCCTTTGTTAATGAATTGTCTTACATCCTTTTTTATTCAACTCATGTGGAATCATGTGTTTCACGTACGGATTTTTTTTTCCTTTTTTTTTATTCTACAAAAATGAAGGGAAACATGTTTTGTGGTAATGATATAGGAGTCAATTTCTCTTTTAAACATACTCGATTAGAATACTCAAATGATTTATTTAGTAGGCAAATAGTCAAACCCTCTAGTCCAGTCCTTTCTTTAGCCCCATGCGATAAATGTGAACTAGCAAATTCCAGAAAACATGTGGACCCACATATTTTCTTGTACCAAACGATTCGAGATTGCAACTCCGGCAACGTAAGTGATGAGTCTCAAGCCTTGACTAGGCCAACCCCTTTGGTTTTCTATTACTAACTATGTATCTTAAATATGCTTATCAAGAAAAATACTATGTATAGCATATAAGAGAGGAACGAGCCCATGCTATAAATGTGAACGAGCTGATTCCAGGAAACATGTGGGACCACATATTGTACCAAAGATTCGAGATTGCAACTCCGGCATCGTAAGTACTGTGTCTCAGGCCTTGACTAGGCCAACCCCTTGGGTTTCTGTTACTAACTATGTATCTTAATTTTGCTTAACAAGAAAAAAACAAAAAACTATGTATCTTAAATATGAAGCCTTGTAGCATATAAGAGAGGAATGTTCTCCAACGGACTTTTGAATTCCAAAGCTGTTTTTCTTATCAACATAATCTGCGTCATCCTTCTTTTCCTTTTCCCTTGATTCCACGTGTATTCTGCGCGGATGGTACATCCAATAGTTGCGGTTTTGGCTGAGTGAATAAAGGCAGAACTGATCACCTTAATTTCCACTTCCTGTTTTCACTCTGTAAAATGAGCTACTACCAGCTTAACTGCCAAGAAAAAGATCAGAAAACCAATGGGTTGGCCTGTGATTGTGCTAAAGAATGCACTAGGAATGGAGGGAATACAAAAGGAAATTCCCAGTTCTTTAGTAATCATCAGCAGCCATTTCACATGGGTATTTGGATTCAGCCACCAGAAGTGGAGGGACAATCACAAGAACATAGCCTATGGCAAGGTGGTTCATCCGGTACAAATGTGAGTTGTATCGGATCACCAGTTTCGGCCTTCTATGCAACGGAAAGGTATATGGGATTTCCACAGTATTCATATCAATCTGGAAATCCCAATTTTTCCTCCCTAATGCCAAGGATTTGTGACTTGCAAAACACATCTTCTCGATCTTCAGAGGGTAGCTTTGGTTCTGAAACACTGGAATTTCAAACGAAAAGTACTCAGGAATCAGTTCTGAAGTCCCAGTTTCGTAGCAATCACAAACATGATTCCAATGAAAGGTTCGGTGAAATTCCAAGAAACGACTTTTGGGAGAGAGAACGGATTTCGCAGATGAAAAGAGAGTTGCTTGATGATATTGATACTTCAAATCCTTGCCAGGCTTCATTTCCTTTTGAGGCAAATCAAGATCCTAGGGTAAGTCTTTTTAATAACTCGAGCCTCAATCCATTAAGTCCTCTCTTCTTTGTTTTGTTTTTTTTTTTTTTTCTTTTTTCAAGTTAAGGAAGAAAAAGAGGATTCTTCTCACCATGGTTGGTATTATATATTCAGGTGCATGACCACAACTTGTATATTTCTCAACTTGAACGCGTGAGGAATTCTGCTGGAATTTCTGGACGTGTTTCAGTTAACGCTGGGAATTCTGTTTCCTCTGGAGCATCTACCTTCTCGGGTAAAACCAGAATCCGGTGGACTCAAGATCTTCACGACCAGTTTGTCAAATGTGTGAATCATCTTGGTGGAGCAGAAAGTAAGCAATTACACCTTAGCCTCTGATGGAGATTTATAAAGAGCCTTTTTACTTGATTATTTTATCCCTTTTTCAATCAATATTTGGTAGAGGCAACACCAAAGGCAATACTGAAGCTAATGGCCTCGGAGGGGTTGACCATCTTGCACATAAAGAGTCATCTACAGGTGGGTACTAGTAACAACCCAAATCAACTTATTTTATGGTAACGATGGAATTTTTTTCTATATAATTGTCTGCCATACCAAACATCATCAAATCGATTTGAGAAACGTCTGAAACAAGCGAGTGTGAAATTAATTTGTCGTTCCAGCCGTTTATGGTATCTTGACTTTTTTGGAAATCTGACTTGGTTTCTTTGCTTTCTTTTCCATTTGTTTTGTAGAAATATCGAACTGCAAAGTACATGCCAGAATTTGCAGAAGGTAAAAATCCCTTGCCTAAATTTCACTTCTGTGATAAAGTTAGCCATTGATTCAGATGTTCAACCAAAGCAGCATAAATTCAACTCCAAGAAGGGAGTTTTTGGGGTGCTCAACTTGGATAGGATCATATAATTGGTGATGTTCCACAAATTGGGGACTAAATTCAAAGGCTAACTGCAGCTAAATTTGAAGTTAGAGGTGATCTTGTTTTTGTCCAAATAAGAACCACTAAGGCTGTTAGGATAAGGATTTGTTGAGGGATTTATGGGGTGGAAGGAAGAGGTTGAAGGGAAACATCTAGGTGAAAGACTGAATTCATACTCCAGTTTCCTTACTATGAAACACCGACACAGCAGAGATTGTTGCATCCATATCGAACATGCTAAGAACACACCACACGTTGGGCACACACGGGACACTGGGGCACATGCCGGGGATACATAGGGGGACACAAGATGGTGTCTTTTACAAATTTTAGACCCTAGATGGGGGATAGAACCATCCAGTTACAACAATTCAATTCCAGAAGATCAAAAACTACACTAAAGGTTGAAGTTAAGTAAAAGGGATACCCAGTCTTTTATGGATAAGATATTTGAAACTTCAAAAGTATTGCATCAATATTGTACTATACAAATAAGGAATATGTGTATGTGTATGATGCATTCAATCAGAGTCCTAGCCTAAATTTTTAGTGGTTATGATTTAGGTTTGCATAACTAAAACAATTATCTAAAAAAAAATTGTCGTGTCTCCCACCGTGTCTGTATCCCTATTGTTTGAGAATCATTGTGTCCCTACCTATGACCGTATCCCCGGTGTCCTTGCTGTATCCGTGCTACATAGTTTCCTTATCAGTGTATTTCCCTTCTCTTCATAAACCTCCCACGTATCCATATACAACCTGAGGGAGAGGTTTCTCATCAGGTCTTTTCCTTAGAAAGTACTAGCCATTTGGAGGCTCCTCCATACCCTCTGAAGCTTGTCTTATGAGAGGAATATACTTTTGTATTTTGTGTGTGTGTACATATGATATATGTAATTTGTATTTAACTAATTAACCAAATGAAGAGCAAAGTCTCTTCTAATGTTGGTAACCGATTAAACACTTCAAAAGTTCTTTGATCTTCATGAACCATTGGCATGCTAACTGGTTTTATATTAGCTACAGCCTAGTATGTATACTAGCGGATGCCAGTGCCTAAAGGTACGTTGGAACGTAATAGGAATGCCCATGCTTAAGTTATGCGTTCATACCAACGGCTTTATCAGTCAAATGTGTAAGAACATTGCGTTATGGCCGCAAATAATTACTCTTGGCTGTGAAGAATTACTATTGGCCGCAAAGAATTACTCTTGGCCGCGAATAATTACTAAGAATTACTCTTAGCCGCAAAAAATTACTCCTGACAGCAATGAATTACTCTTGGCCGCAACGAATTACACATGGCCGCTAATAATTGCTCTTGGCCGCAAAGAATGACTTATGGTCTCGCAATTCTTCGTGGCCAAGAGTAATTTGGTGCAGCCAAGAGTAATTTCATGCGGCCAAGAGTAATTCTTCGCGCCAGAAGTAATTTTTTGCGGCCAAGAGTAATTCTTTGCGGTCAGGATTAATTCTTCGTAAACTTCTAATCTCAGTAAACTTCTAATCTCAGTTGTTGGCTCCAATGGTCTAAGATGGATTGTCTTTTTTTGTGTCACAGAATACTTCTCTATGTATATATTTTCAAATTATCACAGAATCTGGAAAATTTTGGTATTCTTCGCTTTTTTTTCCTGAAAAATCACAAACATAAATGTACAGTTGTTAGGAGTAAATAAACCCACATTTTCTGAAAAATAGTAGACATTAATGTACAATTGTTATGAGTAAATAAACCCACACGAATCAAAGTATTCATCCATTGCAACAACTTTTATTTTTTGTTAAGTATGGATGGGCCCTACACCCATGTGAAGTATACTATAGAAAATTAACTCCAATGTGAAAACACGGGCACATGTATATTTTCGTTAGCTATCAACTTTCAACCCGATGAAGGCGAAGATGAAACTATAACTTAGAATTAAGATGGAACAAAATCAATACACTTGCTGCCACCACATATTGCAATGAATCAAATAACCAAACACTCCCTCCGTCCCACTTTGTTATGCCCTTATTCCTTTTACGCCTGAGATCCATGCTATTTACGCCTTCTAACAGCAGCTTCTCTTTATTCTTAATAAAACTAAACCAATGAGATCAGGACGAGGACAGGTTGTTCGGCTTATCCCTGAAAGATCGATCCATAAGATTCTTTCGTTCCCTTCGGCCAAATTGCTTGAAAATCTGATCTAACAAAAGCTCATTTGTTCAACTGGATATGAGAAACGGATTGGACTATATATCCAATTAATGGGCCTACACATCTGGAGTTCAGTTTAAATTCTTACGGTCCAAGATTAAACATGCATCGGATATACAATCGCACAAAACATGCGATATACAATACCATAGGCGTGTAGTTTTATTAATCTCATCCCTATTAGTTTGACGGGATTAATTATTTAAATATCTATGCACTAGTAGTCCCGCCAAACAAACTGGGCCGTAAGTGCATTCTTTCTTCATCTGCTGCAGGAAAATTTGAGAAGAAGAGTCCTCCTACCAATGATGCCAGGTAAATTGTCAAAGAATCACTTGCGCGCACATAGTTTTGTATGGTATGTTGTTTCGTATCGCGCTTGTTCTTGTAACTTCCTGACGGCGATTGTTTGTTTGTCTAAATTTGCAGTGGTGTGCAAATCAAGGAAGCACTACACCTGCAACTGGACGTCCAGAGGCGACTTCACGAGCAGTTAGAGGTTTGGGTTTCTGAGTCTCCACCAAGATATATACCTCATTAAACTTGGTTGTAAATAGCATAAGACAATCTCAAGATTTAGCCAGCAGAGTAATACATTGGAATTAGTTGTCTTTCTAGTGCGCGAAAGAAACTCGAATTAATGAAAATGGTATAGCATTCAATTTTTTTTAACAGAAAGATTCAGTATTGATACCTGAAATTATTTCAAACGTGTGAAAATGACCGGATTCTGGAAAACTCTAAGTTTGATGGCCTATAGATGAAGAAAATCAATGAAAATCTAATGTGCGTCATCACATTCTATGAGTGGCTGTCCTTCTTTTTTTTTTTTGTTAACAACGGGATGTCCAAGCCAGCTTATACTCACCTCCACCAATCCTTGATCTTAAAGTTAACAACCAGACCAATCTCTAGTGGGCAATGGTTTTTCACAGGTGGTGAAAGTCGAACCTGCGTTCTTGGGGATTAAACCCTTTTGCTTGTTGTCATGCACTCACTCGACCAATTCCTTGTGGTTATGTCCTTGTGGTTATGTGTGGCCCTATCCTTTCACCAGGAGAAATCACACTGCCACTCTTTTGTCGATATCCTCTTTGACTTCTGCCAATGCAATTGCTCCAAAAGTTGTACTGCTACTTGTTCAACATCAAAGACTAATCATCTGTTTCTTTATAAGTAAAAAACTTATAGTTTCTTGAAATTTTATTTTCTTTCCTTTCTGTTTTTGGAGTAGATCCAGCGAAATTTGCAGCTGAGAATTGAAGAACAAGGGAGGCAACTGAAGATGATGTTCGACCAGCAACAGCAAACAACTAGAAGCCTCTTTGAGACCCATAATTCCAATAATGCGTTGCCTCATGATCTGCAGATTCCGATATATGATGGTTGCGAATATTCTCACTTATCATCCAAAATAAGTTAGTTTTGCCATTGTATCATATCATGTATGTAATGTTTCGATATCCACACAAGCAGCAATGGGATTCTAGGAAAGTTTACTTACTTACATGCCACAGAATCAAGAAATACAGAAGCTTTTGTAGTTAAGCTCAATGAGCAGTGGCGGAGCCACCTTATTCCCACTGGGTGCACCTGCCCCCACTGCACCTCTTTTTTTTTTTTTTGAAATTGGTAGTTTGAGTTTACCAATTATTTAAAGCAAGACACATGTTATTAGATTAAATACTTGTTAAAATACGTATGACTTGTTTGAATTGTTATACAAATAATTAAGCTCCACAAAATCAATGTCTGCAATCATATCAAAGTAAAGATTCGGTGAATTTATTGAAGAGTAATACGCACATGTTCACCTAGTGTTTAAGTGCATGGGTGAACAAAATAGTACTACAAAACTTGAAAACTCTCCTTTGTAACATGATGTAACAACCAACACGAAAATCACGCCACATCACTAACGACCATCAAGTCATGGATCAGTGGGATGTTGTCGGGAGTTGGCTATCGTTAGAGATTTTGTTTTTATAATGCCCCCACTGATGTATATTCCTGGCTATGCCACTGTCCATGAGTGCTCCTATACTGTGAACTTGAAATGAATTGAGGGCACCAGTAGATGATAAAGGTTTCGTAAATTACTTCATTGATTGGGCTGTGTATACTTCGCGTGTACCGAAGCCCTTTTCGCTTCGATTGATGTCGTTTGGTTGACATAAAGGAACAGATTACCCTAAGCTCTATTAATAAACGTACAGAGTATATCAAATCTGATTGGAATAGGTTGTGAACTAAACTGTTCTCGTTAGAAACGTTTTGCGGCTCTGTCTTCTTTGTGCAAGCAATAGGCAGGCATGCCGTTCCCAGAATAAAACAACCTAGAAGAGCTTTTGTATCAACGTTCTCTACATGGTGGAAGATTAGTGTAAGAAACACAGTTGAACCTCGATCTCTTGCTCAAGACAATGGAAAATGTAGTTTTGGAAGGATATTTTGAGTATACGAAAACCAATAGAGAAGAATCTGTTGTTTAAGGCCCATATGTGGCCGATCAAAAAAAGGCCCATATGTGGGGCATAGGGCCTGCTATACCCCAACCAGAGCAAACCTACCCAATCCATCTTTTGATAT
Source organism: Rhododendron ovatum (assembly GCA_019656835.1). NCBI lineage: Eukaryota > Viridiplantae > Streptophyta > Magnoliopsida > Ericales > Ericaceae > Rhododendron > Rhododendron ovatum. The sequence goes on from CM033791.1 coordinate 1,321,730, forward strand.
GTGCGGTAAGCTATTCAATGGACTAGATTCAATCCAACCGAATCTGATTCGAAAAAATCAGAATCTAATAACTCCAATCCAATAATCCGTTAGGATATATCCGATCCGATAACAATCCGAATCCAACTCACGAACTAGCAGGACTTGAGTTCGAGATGATTCTAAAATAATTACAGTAATGACCACAACGGGTGACAAACTGATATCTGTGTTTCCCAAGAGGGTCGATGAACTCACGGCATGCTGAGCAGTTTGGAAGAGGGGGAGGAAAAGGGGGCCTTCGAGGAGGAGGAGGAGGATGAGGCCTCGGTTCCACGGGAAGAGGAGGTGGATGGGAAAATCTTGACAGCTCATCAGGAATTCTCACCTTGATAACATGACTGATATTCCCAGAACATAGAGGACAGATCTCGCATTTTCGCATGTGTTTATCAATACAACTTTTGTGATAATGGTGAATGCAGGGAACGATGCAACCGATTTCGTCACCGTACTCAAACACGTCCAAGCAAATTGGACAAGGCGTACCTTCAATGACCAACCATTGAAGGTTTCTCCGGGTTCTTGCCGTTCCACCCATACCTGCGGTGGTTTTAACCATGACTTGGTTTAGCGAGCTAACAACATCAGATTTGTCTCATATGACAGAAATACGACGAGAACGAAAAAACGACCCAAAAAAAAATCTAAGGTCTCGTCTTGAACATTAAAAACTAAATCCCTTTATTTTCAGCAACAAAAAATACCACAAGCAACCAAATATACTGGTACGAAATCAGATTTGACTCGACTACCCTTTCACATTCGACACATAAAAAGAAAATCAGTGATTGCAAGGCATACTGATCTTCAAGAACGAAATCGACACAAGAGTGAGAGAGATTCTAATTCATAAATTGAAGATGAATGAAAGAAATTCTTCCATCAATCTTCAACGATCCTAATTATAACCCAAAAGTTGGGTTAATAAGGCAAAAAATTTCAAGACAAAGAAGATAAATTCTTTGATTTGTTGGAGTGAGTTTACAATAACGGTTTTGCTATTGTCAGCCTACTGGGCTGACGATAAATACACTAGAAGACGAGAAAAACATGTATTTATGTGTATTTTTTATACTCTTTAATACACATTTATACACTCACATGGACTGATTTTAGAATTTTCCTTATAATAAAGCCCAAAGAGACTATTTATAGGAAAACAAAATATGTAGGAAATAACTTTATATCTTCTTCAATACTCTTCATTCTTCTTTTCTACTACTTGTCCAAATAACTCTTCAACTTCCAAATATGTAGAAGCATGTCATATGTCCTGCACTTTATTAAAAATAAAAACATCTAATAGAAATACTAATACTAGTTATATTATTATTATTAATACAAATAAATAATAATAATAATAATAAAATAGAAAGCATTCGCATAGTTGTCACCTTTTATCGATATCGACAGGCGGTAATATATGGTGTAAACAATGTCTCCCTTATTCATTTGGGTTAAAAGTAGAACAATAACTTACTTTTTGTCTTATTCAAAAAAAATCGTATTTTTTAGTTTTGCATCAAACTTTTGTGACTTATTTATTTGTCTCACGAGAAGAATCCGAAAAGTAAAAAATTTTGATCGAAACTCATAATTTTTTCAAAAAGACGAGACGAATCAATAAGTCACAAAAGTTTAATGCAAAACAAACAAATGCAAAAAAAAATTTGAATAAAGATAAAAAAAAAAGTCACCTGATTTATTAATCCAAACCTACCCTAATAGTCACTCATTCTATTTTAACCGGATAAAAAACCGGTTACTATATCTTTACATTGGTATGAATTTTACATCAAATATGAATCTTGTTTTATAAATCTCGATTAGTTCTATAAAATAATATCTTTAAAATTACATAAAATATTATAAATTACAAGAAATAATCAATTAAAAATTAAGCGGCATGAACTCCAAAAAGAACTATTAATTTGGGATGGAGGGAGTATTAATTTTTTTTTACAAATGTAACTAATTAAAATACTCCTATAAACTCACATAAACAAAATCAAATAAAGTTAATTGAAGGAAAATAATTTTCACACTCCTCATTTATTTTTTTGTACCTACTTTTTGTCTTTATTGATGTGAAATTAGAAAATTGCCCCTCATGTGTAAAAAAAAGTGAGTGTAGAAGAAAGAATAATTTAGAAATTTTATGTGGACAAAGACAAAAAAAAAAAAAGGAAAAAAAGGAAGAGAAAATGGATAAAATGGAAGTGTAAAATTTATTTTTAATTAAAAAAATCTGAAAATCAATTTTCTCACAAAACTTAATTTTCAATGAATTTTTTTCCTTTTTTGTCGTTTTAGAGAATCCAAGGCCGTATCGGACAGCTGTCACCCCTACCGAGCGAGTGCCCCGGCTCCTCGTACCCGAGCGAGTACATGCTAGATTTGGCAAATCCTCGCGCCAGTGTTCACCTCCCACGACTCTTCAGTTTTCCTACATTTGCAACCCGGGACAGAAAAATCTTCTCACACAAAAAAAACCCTCTGCAAAGTGAGGAGAGAGAGAGAGTAGAGAATGGAGGGAGGCGGTGCTTTTGGTAGCGGCGGCGATGGCGGCGGTGGTGGTTCAAAGCCGCCCTGCATTACTTCGATGGTGGTTGAGGGAAGCATGGAGGGCCAGAGGAACTACTTGGCCCGTCGAACGGTGCTGGAAATGTTGAAGGACAGAGGATACACCGTCTCTGACCTGGAACTCACACTCTCTCTCTCTGATTTCCTATCGGCTTACGGTCACAAGCCTGACCTCGACCGCCTCCGCATCTGCGCCTCCCTCCGCTCAAACCCTTCCAAAAAGGTATAGTATATGTATATAAGTAGCAGTCGGAAATAATTCCTAATGTGTTTTTTGGCTTCTATTTGGATAAACGGTTGTCTTTAAAATTCCTATGTAGATCTATGGAGCTTTGTGTGTGGGTGTGTGTCTTATGTTTTGGTTGACGTTGTTCCATGGACTTTTAATTTACTGATAATGAGCCCGTCCGAGATTAATAGTCTTTGAGTTTGGCTCGTTTACTAAACGAGCCAAAAACTTGAGGTTGAGTTTTGCTCGTTCGTAAACGATACGAGCCCTTAACGAGCTGAGCCAGGTTAATTTACTTAACGAGCCAAGCCTGTACAAACGAGTTGAGCTTTTACGAGCCGAATCGAGCTTTTGAGTGTTGAGCTCGGCTCGTTCACTAATCGAGTCTAAAACTCGAGCTCGGCTCAATACTAAACAAGTTGATGAGCCGAGCTTAACGAGTCGAGCCACGAGCTGGTCGGTTCGTCTGCAGCCTTAGTCATGCAATCAAGTTAATGGTCTGGTTGGTTTTGAGAAATTATGTGCAGGAAATGCTAGGAACAAACCTTTAACACAACTCCAAACACAGGCGTAAGAGAAGTTGTTTTTTCTTTTTTCTTTTTTCCCCCTGTGAGGAGACAGAGGACTATTCTAATTTCTGTTTAGTACTTCTTTCTCCATTCCCTCCTTAGGTCAGGAATGGCAGGGTGTAATAGCTTGTAGTGCTAAAAGGATTCCTTGCTGTACGTGCACAAAGGAATTCTGGACATCAGATACCATTATTTTCCTATGTATCAGCCACTGTGTTTAGCCATATCACTGATACCGATAATGTTCTCCAATTCCGGGATTGAAAATCTTGTTTGTTACGTGTTATTTGAGATCGAAAAGCAGAGTTCAACTATTAGCTTTTAGTTGATGGGTTTCTTCTGTAATTTTTTTTCTGCTCCCCATTCCTTCCTTAATTGTATTAAGCAGCTAAAGAGTGAGATAGGGGCGTGAAGGGCCTCTGCTTGAGCTCAGATTTTTACCCCAATAAGTAAGGGTTCATATTGGCTTGGTTTATATGTTATTATGATTCTTAAGAGATTTTGAAATTTTATTTCATTCCAACTTCCTTTGTTCATCTACTCTGTAACAAAGCTGACATTTGCTATGTTGTTAAATCAATGAGCCTACTAACAGGTTCTGCTGGTTTATTGTTCTTCAATAATCCTCGAACTGGGACAATATTAGTGGCTTGGTATAGGCAGGTTGTGTTCTGTTTCTGTGATGTAATTTGATTTGCACCTCATTCAAAAGCTAACATATGGTGTTAGAAACGAAAAGCGCAAACCGTCGTAGTTTGTATTGTGTGGCACAGTGGCAAGGAGTTGAGTAAACACCTCCAAAAGAAAATTAGTGCTCTTATTGAATCCTGATTCCCAGTTCATCAAGCATACTTGTAGATGAAGTAATACAAAATGTATCCAACACCTTCTAATTGAAGGTTGGCTTTGTGTCTTAACCTCTGTCTGAGACTCTAATGGTATGCTATCACTTGTATTTCTCTGGCAGAAGATATTTTTTATGGCTGGTTTTTCTGGAATTCTTCCTGTTGGAATTCCTTTTGTACTAACTTGACATAGTTTCATTTGCTTGATTTATAGATTCTTGTTATCTTTTGTGGAACTGATGAAATTAGAAAGCAAAACATGGCTGGCATGTTAAATCAGATTGCCAACAAAGAAAGCTTACACCGGGTGATGTTAATCTTGCAAAGCAAAATGAACTACCATGCTCGGAAGCTAGCGGACGAATATTCTGTTAAAGTGGAGACATTTCACGTAAGTCGCCTAAAGACTACCATGTCCAATTGATGTTTGTTCTTACAAATCTTTCAGGTGGTATTAGGAATATCCAAAGCCAGCTAGGCTACCTATTGACTTGAATCCATTGGACCAAAATGATGAAACGAACACTCATGATTGTGGGTAGGAAGTTTTTGGTTAGATGCAATGGTGGCTTCTGCAGCAAAGAAATGTGTAGGAGAAACACTTGAAACATAAGTTATCTTTCTTTGTTTTTCATTTCAAATGTTCAGTAAGGGGAGCTGCCATGAGTACCACATATTTCGCACATACAAACTGATAAACATATGCACACAAACAAACACAGATAAGGTAGTCCTTCGAAATAATCAGTTATCATTGACCTGGTGTAGGTAATGGAAATCGGTTTCAACTACAAGTATGCCTCGGAAATTTATTTTACATAAGGATAGTTCTCACTATCCTTTGTACGTGCCAATTCCCCCGTGTTTTTGGTCACTGATGCTGATAAATTTTATTCTTTTTCTTGCTCTTAATTGTGTATTAAGCCGCGTCTAATTGGTGCTATATCTGTAGGAGGCTGGTGATTTAGGAGTAGCATTGTATTTGCATGCACCACTTTTCGAATTAAGTCGAATGACGAGTCTTTGAATCTTTCTTTAATACTTACCCGAGTAGTTCTGTTTTTGTATCCTGATTTTCGCATAGTGTGGATCAATTAACTAGAGTATTGTATTGTGTTGCTATTGTCTCTAAGAAGTCAAAGTGTGGCCATCTCAGAAATTTACCTTGTTCATGATATTGAAAATGAAACAATATTTATTTTCACTCCCATTAAAAACCTTGAATTTAACATTTCATCTTTCCAACATCCTGCTATTATCTGCTTCTTTCCCTGCAGATTACTGACTTGTTGGCTAATATCACAAAGCATGTTCTAATGCCAAAGTATGAGATACTGACTATTGGGGAGAAGCAAAAGCTGCTAAAGAAGTACAGTGTAGAAGATAAGCAGGTGAGAATAGTTGCTCATCCTTTACTCAACTTCAGTGGCAGATGAAAAAATTGTGGACTGTATGAACTTCTTTAGATTCAAGGTTATTTTTCCTCCAAAGACAAAATGTCACTGCAGACAATAATATACCCCCCAAAAATGCCTGCTAAAGCCTAAAACGTCTATGGTGGGTTTGGCAATATCTTATTATTGGTGCTTCAGGGCTTGTAGTAGCTTCAAATTAGAGGTCCAAATGTTAAAGATGAGGCTGGTTTGTAAGCATTTAGCGTACACAAGATTCCTATGTTTAAGTCATCAAAAAGAAGACAACTAGAGCTAAGTTTAACTGTCTGAATTTTATATTGGAACTTAGAAATAATTTTCTTTTCAAGTTGTTAGATATTTCTTACCCTTAATTCAACCATCAAGAAAATGTGTTGTGTTTTCCTCGCTGTATTACAAGCTTCTGTTGGCACACTTGCTAAGTGATAAATTCTTTTTTGTTTCTGTCATTGTGAATTCTTCTTTTGCGTTTCCTTTCTGATAAATTCTTTATTGGCGGAATTGAATTTAACAACGGCAAAGTGATAAATTGCCAGTGACAAATTCAACTCTGCCATTACTTAGGCTTGTTCTTCTAATATATATCTGAAAAGAAAATACCTGCAGCTGCATATTTTCATAGTTTACGTGATGCAGATGCCTCGAATGCTGGAGAATGATGCTATTTCCAAGTACTATGGGCTTGAGAAGGGACAGGTGGTGAAAGTTACTCACAATGGTGCATTTACTGATTCGCTTGTTTCTTACCGCTGTGTTACATGACCCACACTGTATGTTGTGGTGGGTAGCAATCTGGGAAACATATTTCAGGAGCAGTTTTCCACAGTTTTTCAGTATTTTAGAGGATTTTTAGCCGGGTATAGCTTTTGAAGTAAAACTTGCTGAGAGCTTCATTACTTTGGATTTTTAGCTGGGTATAGCTTTTGGAGTGCAATCTGCTGATAGCTTCCTTCTATGAATATATTATGTATCTTCCTCTTTTTATGATGCTTTTTTTTCAAGAACTTATCGTTGTATTTAAGTGCTAATTTTCTTCCAAAAGGACTGATTCCTTCAATCCAGAGCTTTGTATGATTCTATCATGGCCGGAGATCTCATACCGCGTTAGTTTTGAATATGCGGGAATTGGCCGGAGATTGATTTAAGTGCTAATGTTCGTTTTGGGGTCTCAAAACTCCTGGGCACATTCTCTAATAAATTTTCTCTATCTCTCTCCACTCATTACTCTCAAAAATCCCTCTCAATACCCAAACTGAATGTGTTAAAGAAACCAAGCTACTTGAGTTGATCCTATTGTTCATTCGTTAAAAATTTTATTTAAGATTTGTCTTAGAATTTTTTTTTTTGGGAGCTCCTTAAGGTTTCAAATCAAACTCCAACAAGTCCTCGGCTCATTCGGCTTATGATGTATTTGAAGCATTTGAGATCGACTTGTCTCATAAACAAACTAAGTTCGATTAAATTTCTAAATCTCGTTAAGTTCTTAAAACCAAGCTTGATGAACAACCATTTAACTAGTTTGTCACCGCTATTTCTACCTAAAAAAAAATTGCCTAATGGTAGCTGTCATTCACTGTGTTCTTCACACGGGTCAGCTAACTCGACACAATCCTTCGCCGCTGTCAAATTTTTGGGTGCAAATAGGGTACCGCTAACGTGGTACTCAAAGTGAACATCCGGACAGTCTAAAAATGCAATTGACGGTCCAGAGTGAAACACATTTTTTCTTTTCTTTTTCTTTTTTTAAAAATTCATTAGGTATCTTTCAATCCGGATTGTCGATTGCATTTTTGACGGTCCGGATGTGTGCGTCAGGTACCACATGTACCCGAATTGCAACCAAAAATTTCTCGGCCGTACATGTCATCGCCCAACAGCCTCACTCCCTAATTCTTCACAAACGCTGTTTGCACTTGATTTGCACCCTTCTTAAGTTATAGTACTCCACATGGCTCCTTCGTTTCTCTCACCATTCCCCATTCATCTCTCCTTTCTCTAACTACCACCACAAATACTCTGGTAATCCGTATCAACAAAGGTGCAACCATCAGGCATTACTTACGTGGTACTCTCAATTATTTTATAATATATTATGTATCTTCCTCTTTTTATGATGCTTTTGGCCAAGAACTTAGCGTTGTATTTAAGTGCTAATTGGCAGGAGATTGATTTAAGTGCTAACGTTTGTTTTGGGGTCTCAAAATTTCTGGGCACATTCTTTAATAAATTTTTTCTATCTCTCTCCACTCATTACTCTCAAAAACCCCTCTCAATATCCAAACCGAATGTGTTAAAAGAACCAAGCTACTTGAGTTGATCCTGTTGTTCATTCGTTAAAAATTTATATATTTAAGATTTGTCTTAGAAAATTTTTTTTGGAGCTCGTTTCAGTTTCAAATCAAACTCCAACAAGCACTCGGCTCGTTCGGCTTAAGATGTATTTGAAGCATTTGAGATCAACTCGTCTCATAAACAAACTAAGTTCAATTAAATTTCTAAAACTCCATAAGTTCTTAAAACCAAGCTTGATCAACTACCGTTTAACTCGTTTGTCACCGCTATTTCTACCTACACAAAAATTGCCTAATAGTAGCTGTCATTTACTGTGTTCTTCTCACGGGTCAGCTAACTCGACACAATCCTTCGCCACTGTCAATTTTTTGGGTGCAAATAGGGTACCTCTAACGTGGTACACAAAGTGCACATTCGGGCCGTCCAAAAATGCAATCGTTGGTCCGGATTGAAACACATTTTTTCTTTTCTTTTTTCTTTTTTTAAAAATCCGTTAGGTATCTTTCAATCCTGATTGTCGGTTGCATTTTTGTCGGTCCGGATGTGCGCTTCAAGTACCACGTGTACCCGATTTGCAACCAAAAATTTCTCGGCCGTACATGTCATCGCCCAACAGCCTCACTCCCTAATTCTTCACAAACGCTGTTTGCACCTGATTTGCACCCTTCTTAAGTTATAGTACTCCACATGGCTCCTTCGTTTCTCTCACCATTCCCCATTCATCTCTCCTTTCTCTAACTACCACCACAAATACTCCGGTAATCCGTATCAACAAAGGTGCAACCACCGTGCATTATTTATGTGGTACTCTCAATCATTTTACATACATAATATTGACAAATCAATTATGCGGTAAATACATTATCATTCATTTTTATTGGATGTTCGAGAGATCAAGAGTAACCGACATTGTATGGTGACAATATTTTATTTACAGAAAGTACCATATGGTACTCTTGGGTTACCCAATAATTGGCCATCTCCTCCACATACCTCTATTTGCTAGGGCTTGTGCAACTATAGAGAGGATAGAGAAAAGTAAGGATCACCATGAGCCCTCCACAACTCGATGGAAAAGGCACATACCCATCCCCTCTAAGAATCAACAAGGTCTCCCATTTGATTAAAAAACCAACATCGCCGCCGTCATCCGCCTTCTCCTTCTCCTCCTCCTCCTCGTCCGCTGCCTCCGCCGCCAAGCCTCCCCACCGCCAACCGGTGATAATCTACACCCAGTCTCCCAAAATCATCCACACCCACCCGCGTGACTTCAAGGCGCTGGTGCAAAAACTCACGGGCCAATCTCGGTCCGATTTCGAATCCGACCACCCACCTTCTCCGGCTAAACAAGAACCTCCTCCCACGACGGAGCCATGCAAGAACCGTGGTCGGGTGGCAGCCGTAGCTAGCGATGACACCGATTCATCATCGATGGTTACCGATGAAAAGTGCAGTTGTATGACGACAGTGAGGAGGAATGTGCAGATAAAATCGTGTTTTCCGCCTCCTCCCACGACGGCTTTTTATGATCCTCCACCAATTAATCCATTTTTCAGCGACATGAACATTCCATTTTTTCCCATCACCAAATTCTGACGATGATTTCTGTTCTTTCAGCAACTCATGATCACCCTTTTTTCCAGCAATTACAATGACTCTTTAGTTTCGATGAATAATGACATGAGAAGCTCTATCTCATCATCGTCTTCCAGCTTTGATTGCATCAAGGAGTTTCGTGAGTTTTGAAACTTCTTGCAATTTTGGATTTTTTGAAATAAAGGATGAGTACTTCAGGTAGTTTGGGGTTCGTAATTGAAGAGAATAGTTTACATGTGTACGTTTATATACTAATGTGGGTTTTTCTTCCACCTTCAAGTTGATTTGTTGCAGTGCCATCCAAAGGAAAGAAAAAAAAAAAAAAAGAGTTGATTTGTTACAGTTCTTTCTTTCATTTTCGAACCGCGCTTCGTTGCAGTTGATAAGCCTGAACTTTGATGCTCTGTTTTGATGTCTGGATTGTCGAAATTATTTTCGACATTGCTCCTCAAAAAAACTTGGAAAAAAGAGTGTTTGATGGGCGGGTTGGAGATGCTCTCACACTTGTTTGTGGAGGAGAAATTGCAGGCGTAATCTGGGGACAAACCTTTCATTCCTAATCTGGCGTGATCCTATGTACCGTTAAATACTAGTATGTCACAACGTTTCATTCCTGTTCTTTTGCTTTGAATGGGTTGAAATATGCAATCCAAATCATTTATGTGACTCATCGAGTTTGTCGTGCGATCAAAAAATCACACTGATAGGATGAAGAATAGTCCATGACCGGACGGATTGGGAAATCCTGTAGGGCGGAGTGCGGCACATGGGCCGTCGATCTTCACAATGAACGGTTGCAATGTGTTTTTAAACTTTGGTTGTTAATAAATAAGCTTCTACCGGTAAAAGATTATTTTTAATTTGAACCGTTGATTGATGAAATCGACGACTGTGCGGCACTGTAAACCCTGTAGGGCAGAGCGCCCTACAAGATCTCTAGATCCATATGGACCACCAAGTCCGATGTTAATGGGATCCGGGGGTGCTGTAGCGCATCCAATGTAGATCTAGAGCAGCACGCCAACCGTCCATCTCAGCGATCAATCGTTCGGATTCAGATAAATACTCTTCCATGGAAGAGTAGTCTCTTCTCTGAAAATGTTTGTTTTAAATATAGACAATTGAAAACACTTCTGGATGGTTGGCATGCTTCACTACGCGTTGCACTACACGGGGTGCACAACTCAGTATCCATACATTACTGTAATGAGGTCACATTTTATTGATTTTTTTTTGAAACTCCAATTGATTTTGGCTCACAGTAAACTACGTCGAGGTCAAATTGAATTGATGTATGCAGTTCATCAACCTCCAAAGCTACGTACCAAATTGGGCATGCCATACTTCTAGAGGACTAAGAGGAGTGCTTCACAAATGCTCGAGTAAGTTTACAGTAAAGATGGAATTTGAGATACTAATCGGGATGGTGTTTATCTTCGGAGATTACGTACTAGCAGTAGCTTAATCATCAATATTGTTGTAACAATCTAATTGGTAGGGGTGGGGCTTTCATATTCTTAAGTTTGCTTGAATGCAAGTGATACCGATCGAGTGAATGAATATATTTAGTCTCATGACCTTGAAGTCCTTGTTTCTTTTGTACGTTGAAGCTCTTGTAATATTAACTATGCTGATTATGATCAAATCTAGCCTCCAAAGTGCACACTACATCACAGAATCAGTGCTCCTAGAATAATGCTCCGTGGCCTTCCCTAGCACTTGTTTTTTTTCTAAAAAAATAAGTAGGTGTCCAGGCCAGCTCCTGTGCACCTTGAAGTTAACCACTAGACAAGCCTCTAGTGGCTCCAAAGGAACTGAAACATGAGTTATTTGGAGAAGCAAACCCATAAATGTCAGCCAACCTCTAA
>CM033791.1:1333286-1383286 GCA_019656835.1 Rhododendron ovatum
GCCGTTCATTTCGTAGGTCTCAATATATTCATCTACTCTACAAAAAAAATAATAATAATAATCAAGTTGATCAGACAACCCTATGAGTTTTTTTCGAATCTCAATCATCATCGGAAAAATAAATTACCATACCTTGACCGTGTAATATGTCTATTGTGAAAATAATGTTTTTTTTGTTGTTAATTGATAGCAGAGATCATTTACATCATATGTGAAGTACAAAGTACAAAATCGGGACACTACATTAATTATGAAAGTCTATGAGACAACTAAGCTCAATAACCCACCCAATACATGAAATAAACACATTATAAGGTAGAAACAAAGAAAGAAAAGCAAAAGTTTTTCTAACGAAAGAACACTCATACGTAGGTGAGACACAAGAGTTCTGGTCAACTGAACTAATCCCAGTTGGTTGTGAAAATTACGTTTGATTTAGGTAAATATTAATATCCAACTGATGTATAATCATTTCGCATGGATTATAAACAAATTAAGACTAATAAAATGAACAATATAAATCATCAATCGTGAGGAATCTCATTTCGCGCTTGAGAAGATCTACACTCTATCTTCAGTGTGGTTAATTCAATGAATCAAGGATAAGGTTACACCAAACACGCACTGTGGGCCCGTGTGAATATCCAACGTCTGCGCTGCTGAAATTCCCAGCTGTAAATGTCAAAAACGTAAAAAATTTCAGTGCCGGTGGGATATTACGTGGTGTCCGTTAGGTACATCCGAATTGTCCATTCCATTTTTGAACGGCTCAAATTTGAAGAAAAAAAACAAGAGAGAAAGTATTAAAATGAGAAAGAGAAAATTTCAATCTCAACCGTTCAAAAGTATATTAAATGCCCCAGATGTAACGAATGAATATCACTGGATATACCACCGGCAATCAAAAATTTCCTCACAATGTCCCCTAAAGTCTCTGGGACTACTGACGAGTACCCAAATGAAGCTATCTTCTCAATCAAATCAAAGGAAAACAATCAACTTGTATTTTTAAAATTTTTCTTAATAACTCGAGGGTCTGGCACAGCTTAACTAAAATCTCCTAAACCTAAGCGGAATAGATACTCGATTCAACTGGCCAAGTTCTTCCGGCACAGCTTAACTAGTATTTTTTGTTTGCAATTTTCAGTTTTTAATGATAAGAAGTCAAGAATAATAAGACAATTTAAACTTGGTTTTCAATTTTAATGACTAGGAGGAGCACTTATATATTTTCAAGCTTGTACGTTTTCTTAAGTTTTAAGGTCAAACATTTCACGATTGACCAAATCACGAGTAGTAGTCTATTTGTATGATCATTTTAAAGGTTTCGGATTTTGGATTCTAATCATTATTTTATATCTCTCCAATCATTACTTTCATTTTTCTCTCTTTTTCTCTCTAATTATTACCTCTATTTTCAATTATTATTTTATTTCTCTCTACACTCATTACCTACAAATCTAAAATACCAAAACGAACGGGCTCTTATTTTTAGTTCGACTCCTGAGTCCTGACTAGTATGGTAGCTTATCAAGCTAAGTGTCAGATTGTGCAAAATTGATTTTAAAAAGAGAAAATCTTTTTAACGGCGGAGCCGTGAATTTATTTACGGAGCAAATCGCGACCGTTCAAAATACTTTTGAATGATCCGAGTGTTAATAAAATTTTTCAAGTTATTTCGGATGGTCCGGATATTAATGAAACTTTTCAAGTTTAACTCTTTTCCGGAAAAGCTTCATTTAAATCTGAATCATCTAAAGCCGAAACGGACGGCTGAGCCCAAGATCGCGCAGAACCGTGAATAAATTTCTCTCTTTTTAAAAACCCCATGAATTTCAAATATCTTGAAACCTCATAAGTTCATCCTAAAATTTTGACTACAGAGACATCACATATTCCAAGACAGATCGAACATAGTCGGGTATAGTTGTAATCAAACAATGAGAAGGTGAACAAGCTCTAACCTAAAAAAACAATAAGCACACAATGGAACTCGGGTTGATTGTAGTTATTTCCATACTACAGCGACCAAAGCTATTTGCGTGTTTTTTTTTTACATAACGAAGGAAATCCTAGATATCAAAAAACAAAAATTCTTAAATCACACCTAAACACACAAATATCATATCCACATTCACAAGAGATCGGGGTGCATGCGTGCTGGATCCACCATGTGTGCAGGACCCACCTCTCTTATGGATGTGTGCGGGATCCACCTCTCTTGCGGATGGGCGTTCGCTAGTAAAGTTGATTAAAAAAGGCTGGAAATTTTTTTTTTCAATATTGATGAATATGAAATCTTTGCTAAAGAGAAAACGGCAGGCGGCAGGCCCATACCCTCCTCACTTTATTTTTTCTTTTTTCTTTTTTGAATTTTTCGCCTGGGACCACAAAATTAATGGATTTCTCTTAACAACTCATTTCACGCGCTTCCAACGAAGCTTGTGTATCATACTCCTCTCACCCATTTGTCTTTGTTATTAACCCTTTTTTTATACAGAAAGTCTACACTTCCCGACCCCATTTTCCCGATCGGAATCCCGACGCCCCGCCGGGCCCAATCCGGCCACCGGATAGCTGATCTGATCCGTCCAAAAATTCTTTAAAAAAAATGTGAGTGGGCCTCTCGCGAGAATCAACGGCATCCGACGTGTTTAGGTGGCCGATCCGAACACTTCATTTTTGTGTGTATATATACACAAATATACACATAAAAAATGGAGTGTTTGGATCGGCCACCTAAACAAGTCGGATGCCGTTGATTCTCGTGATGCCCATTCAGATTTTTTTTTTAGAATTTTTGGACGGCTCGGATCAGACGTCCGGTGACCGGAGTTGGCCCGGCAGGGCGTTGGGATTCCGATCGGGATTCCCCGGTTGGGTACTGTAGCTTTACTGTTTTTTATAACAAAAAAAAAAAGGCATGTACCTTTGTTTTCATTTACTTTCAACCACAAGATTTTATTCGGCAAGAGACTCTTGTGCAATGCTGTGACTAACATTGCACGAGAACAGAGGTATATGCAATATTGGCTACAAAATGAGGTGTTTTTTCCCTCTCCTAAGCAAGAATTTATTTTTGGATAATTGGAGAGAAGTAGTTTCTTACCCAAAATAATCCTCTTTTTCTGAGTGGACAATTTATCATTTATGGAAAATGAAATTCAACATTTCCACTTTAACTCTAAACAACTTGCTTGGATTTTATTTATTTTATTTATATTTTTCTGGTTACAAACTTGCTTGGATTTTTATAGTCATCATATGAAAAAGACTTGGCAAGGGAACAATGAATTATTTACGTTGCAGAGTACTTTTCCTTATGAAAGTGTTATCCTCAAGTTTTTTTTTTTTTTTGGTTGGCAGAAGTATGTTAAACTGAAAAATCAACTCCGCCAAAAAAATGAAAGGCAATAGTCAATTATCGTCAAAGGAAAGGATTAACTTTTTACTCATTGATTAATTTAAGTTTAGACAATGAGCCTAACCTTGATTCCCTTTTTGTTTTGCTAAGTTAAATTAAACTAATACAAGCATCAGCTGTATTGTTGCTTTGGAAATTATATGAAGAGGCAAGGACTCCCGAAGTATCCAACTATCCAAGGGTGTTAAGAGTATATTTTTGCCCCTTCACAGCTACGATTTTGCTCACCAAGCGATCGGTTCAATGGAGAACCGTGGACTTGTTCAGTTCGGATTTTAAGGGAGATTTTAAAGTGTAATGAATGGAAAGAGATATATAGAGAAAATTTATTGAGAACCTTGCATAAGAGTTTTGAGTATCTCAAATGAACAAGCCCAAACGCTGAAGTTTTAAGTCACCATAGGGTTTCGGTAGGGTAAAACATACTACTCTTTTGTGTTTGAGAAGCACACATTGGGACTATGGCTTAGGCTCTAAAATACTCCGGGTGATAAAGTCCCTTGCAGATGACTATGCAATGCTGAGCGAAATAGGTCTTGAAGAACAAGTTTATTTTTTGGAATAATGAGTGGAAAGAGATAGATGTAGAAATTAGAGTAATAGTTGGATAAAAAAAATTTGGGGGCCGTGCGCAAAGATGAGTTGGTTTTTGAGACCCAAATCGAACATAGTACTTTATTTGTAGTTTCAAGAAACCAAAGAGGTCTTTGAACAATTATCATAAGCATTAGGAGTGTTGCTGTAGTTTCCTTCTTTGTTTCCAAACAGCCCTTCAAATCAGTAAGATGCACCCATCTTTTCTCCACTTTCTACTAGTATCTCATATTTTCTTCTCTTTCACTTCTTCTCCAGTACTCTCTGCCTCTGCGCTTTTGCCAAGCTCTTCAACCTCTCATGGAAGAGATTAAATCTCTTACCACCAACTGTTTTTAACTTCTTCTTCTAATTTGTATTGATTTCTGATCTGGGTTTTCATTTGTTCACCCTCAGATCATAGCTTTAACCGCTTGTTTATAGTATTAACTTCTCCACTTCCCCTGGCGTTGAGTCTATTGGAACAAACAAACCAATCTGATTTATGGGTTTCCTTTAGTTTCTTGATTGGTATTACTGGATTTATTGAAATGGGTTCTGTCTTGGAGATGCAAATGATGGCCGTTTCATGTCAGGTCAGCTTCATATCTCTCATTTTCCCCTCTCTCAAGCATTAGACACAGAGCATCACTAATTTGATGTGTGGGGTTCTAGATAAAGTTTTCCTCTTTATAGCTTGATTGTTTGTTGGCCTCTCAAAGCCTATTGATGTGGGTTTTGTGGATTCCTTGGTGTTTGTTAGACCTAAGGTATGTATGGATTTTATGCAGTTTTGTTTAATGGATGGATTTGATTTTCCTTTCTAGGGTTTGTTTTCCATTTCTGTATTGTTATCTGGATTTGTTAAAGTTCATCTGTAAAAAGGAATGAGCTTGAGTTGTGAGTGTTCTTGCATTTCTCTTTTTTGATCCAAAATCCTCTTCCTATGCTGATTAGTTGCAACAGATAAATGGGTGTAAGGTTTCATGTTGCTTTTCTATTTCTTGCCAAAAACCTCATGGTTGCTTGTGTTTCCTTATGGATTAGACTGAAAAACATGGGTTTGTAAGCTTGTGCTGAAACCACTGTCTGTTCTCGTCCATTACACCATTCTTTAAAGCTAATGTTTTGGTTATGATCCAAGTTCCCATCTAGTGTTGACCTAATTTCTTCTCTTTGATGCCATCATATCATACTTAGAACTGATGCTGTTTAGTCCATTTGGTTGCGGAAAATGGTGGATTTGTATTTGTTGTTCTCTGGTACATTCAGTAGATTGATTGTTTTGTGGTTCATGCTTTAGCTCAATCTGATTTTTTTGGTGTCTGATTCTGCGTATGGGTTTGTAAGTTTGTTTTGAATCCATTGTTTGTTTGTGCTGTTGGCAAGTTTAGAATATTGTCCACTCTTTAAAGCACCAGCCTTTGACTATGGTTCTTGTTCCCGTCTGGTTTTCATCTCATTTCCCTTCTGTTGGTTTTCGGCATGATCTAAACTGGAGCATTTTGTAGTCCTTTTTGTTGCGGCACATTGTGGATGCATTTCTGTTAACTTGTGGTGATTTCAGTTTATCAGATTTGTTAGATCGGTAGTGTACCAATTTTTAGGGCTCTGATTCTCTATCTTTTCCTTGGTGCAGAAACCTTTGTCTCTGGTTTGAAAATTTATTGGACAAGGTTTTCAGATTATGGGTAGAGGTAGAGGAAAGGGGAAGAAACGGACCGCTATCGCTACTCGTGAAGATCAAGCCAGTGGTGAGGAAGAAAAGGTCCCGTCGTATAGGAAAAGAGGAAGGCCACAGAAAACACCAAAGGATGAAATTGAGGAAGAAGAAGAAGTCACGAAGATAGAAGAAAAGGAAGAAGATGGTGATAAGAAGAGCTCAACCTCTGACAACGATGTCAAAAATCTGGCTGCTCCACAGAATGGGAGGAAGAGAAAGAGGTCTTCAAAGGCGAAGGAAAATCCAGATTCCGTCAAAGAGGAAAATAGCGTTGGAATGAAAAATGGTACTGATAATTTAGTCAAGTCTGTTGGATTCAGACAAAATGGGAGCAGGCGGAAAAACAAGCCTCGGCGAGCTGCTGAAGTTGGTGTGGAGTGCTAAGCAATGGGACTCTTAAGTCTTATGTCTAACCTGTCTTTTTGTCTGTCAGCAGATGAATCCATCCGTATTTGAGAGCAAGGTTTTGCCAGTTCATATATGTTTAATTATGTCTCTTTTTTTCTTTCTTTCTTTGGTTTTTGGGTTTTGGTAATGTCCAAATGCCATTTTCTTGCTGATGTGAGGTCGTCTTCAAAATATGAAGTGGATTATCATGCTGCAATCGTCCCTGAAGCAGTCAAAATTGGATATGTTGGATGATTTTTTGGTTATTCAGTAATCAGAAGCTTCTGTGTCTTTATTCTAGCTTAAGTTTGCTTGTACCGGTTCTTTTTGTGCTGCAATTATAGCTTCGTTCCTATTTTCAAACTTTGAGGCTGTTTAGTTGCCTCTTTCGCATGAGAAGTTTTAATCTCTGGCACCATATAATTCTTGGGACCATAGGGTTTTGCTATCCGGTGAGGCCTACAGAGTGAGGCCGAAGCTGGAAAAAGATCGGAGTAATATTATTGCAAGTACACAGCTTGGTCATGTTTGTGACTTTGTGTAGTCTTGATTGTGATCTCGTGTACTCTCTTTTTTGACCGATTCGTGTACTTGTTACTTGTTTCTAAATGCTGAGACGCTAAAAAACAAAGATGCCGTGGAATTTTTGTGCATCGCGTGGTCAATTAGTCAGCACTCCGGAAGAAATTTGATCACCGGTGACTCATCTTTCTGTTTGTTTGATTGCATATCGAGCACATTACTAATATACGTGTGCTGAAGAATTCCACTAGATTCTGTTAAAGGTTTCATTTTTCATGGTTGTGATTATTGGCGTATTTATGTGAAAGATGTGATCATGGAGCACGAATGAATCCATGTTTAGTGATTCAGAGTGTGTCAAGGTGGATCAGCAACGCATTGGCTCCTATCTTGACTTAAAATCCATCATCTATGCTTTCTGAACGCGTTAGCCTTAATGAGCAACGGCTTTATGTTATGGAGTGTGGACTATGATCGTAGCATTATACACCAAGTCATGTTTCTCGCAAAGTACGTCAAGCATTTCGTTCATTCTCAAAGAAGAATCACGAGCCCTGAGATCAAAGCTCTCGCCCTTGTTTGCCATATGTTGGATTTAAAACGATGTCTTCTTCCGTGTTTAGGTGGAATTTTTTCTTTTTCACGATCATGAAAACTGCAGAATCTTATTTGGTTTGGGGCATCTCGTGGTATACTTGAAATGGACCGTCCACTTGAGAATTGGACTCAGGCCCAAAATTCAATGAGTTGGACTTTTGCAACTCCCCCAATCTCTTCAAGGATTTGTTTTATTTTTGGACTTGGAATTCATTGTGGATTTGTGGGTATAATGTGATACCGACATGCTTGCGGGGTTGTTTGGTAAAGGTTTTGAAGAAGAATTTTGAGGCAAGAAGTGTGGTGCCGGGTTGTTTGGTAAAGATTTTGAAGAAGAATCAGGAAACCCCAGTTGAATAAAGTCGCAGTTCTCTTTTCGAAAAGCAATTTGGGGATTCTCTTTTTCTACATACTTAATTTTTTCTTCCTTATTATGTAAATCTATAACTTGTTTTTTGAATTCGCTAAAGCTCAATTCAACTATTTTTCAACTAAGTTACAAATATTCTACATCCACATCAACGAAGATGGCAAAAGCGATTGGCGATGTACAGAAAGAGAGTGCTAATATTACGAGAGTTTTATTGAGTTTTTCTGGACCCAAAACGAGATCATTTTAAATAATAATAGGCCCCTACAATCTATATGAAAAGATTATTGTAGTAAATTTTGATTCTATACAATTATACTGTAATAATAATTATTAAATACACAAAATATGCTTTCAATGATATACAATTAACTAATACGTAGTCGACCACACGATTTCTCTTTTAATATACTCCTTTTTTAGCAATTGGTGATCTATGCTTTTTAACTTTATTTTATTGGATTATTCTAAAATCCGCCCAAATGAGTAAGATAATAGATAAAAAGATACATTGGCATCCGAGAAATGTGTATTGATATTTTTGAAAACGTATTAATATCCGTGAAATATGTATTGATATCCGAATTTATTTGAAAGTATGTGTATATTATTCTCTGCCTAGTGGGCGGAGGTTAACAAAACAGTTTTTTATTACTCCTATGCTGTTCTTTTTTGATGGGATTGTAAGGAAAACAAAAAATTATAATATGAAAAAAGACAAAAAATAAAAATAAAAAAATCAAGGGTTGACGAAGAAGCTAATTTTTTCCTTTTCGCAACTCTGGGAGAAAACACGGGGCAGTTTTTAATCATCCCTAGCCGCTAGAGCACTCAACTACATTTCTGCATTATTGTCCGGATATACTTTGGCTCCATCCTTGTCACGACGTTCGGCTAAATAAGCAAACTGACTTATTTTTTTGTCTTTATTTAAATTTTTTGCATTTGTTAATTTTTCGTCAATTTTTTTAAGATTATTGCTTCATTATGACGAAAAAAATCTAAAAAATAAAAAATTACGATCGAAACTTATTTTTTTTAAATAAAGACAAAAATAAGCCAATTTTTTCGTCTTTATTCAAAAAAAATTGGATTTCGATCTTAATTTTTTACTTTTTAGATTTCTCTTGTCATGAAGAAGCAATAATCCCAAAAAAATTGACAAAAAACTAATAAATGTGAAAAAAATTTGAATGAGGACAAAAAAATAAATCAAGTGGCTTATTTAGTTAAACGGCTTATCTAGAATTTTTCTTCTTCGTTTTACGTGTTTTGTTCGTCTTTTTTAAATTTTTGTTAAATTCGCGTCATAGTTTTTTGATTAATCATCCGTCTCGACGAGAGGAGTCTCAAAAGTACAAAATTATGACAGAAAGCAAAAAAAATTCACTAAAGACAAAAAAAAGAGAGAGTAAACAGCTGTCTTTTTATAGTGCCGCCTTATTTTAATTTTTTCAACAACGGTCCATATTTCTATACTTTTTTGATTCGTCTTGTCTAAACGAACGATTAATCCCAAAAATCACGACAAAAAGCTAAACAAAAGTTATGAAAAGTTTTAAAAATATATCTAAATAAGTTTCACACTCATAAGTCTACAAGGACACGGCGGAATATACTATGTAATTTTTCGGTGCCAGGTCGGTATATGAATATTTCACGTCGTACCCGTTCGGCATATCCGGGCCGTCCAATACACTTTTTGATGACTCGGATTGAAACTTTCTTCCTCCTCTCATCCCAACACTTTCTCTCTCCTTCACTTTTTTCCAAATCCGAGCCTTCAAAAAACGCAATCGACGGTTCGGATGCTTCGAGTGCGCACCACATAGTACCTACCCGCTACCCGGCACCGAAAAATTCTCCCCGTCGGTCTTGCCACAGCGACGGTGTGGCTCAATCATGACCCACAAAGACCCAAAACGTATTTTGTGCTCTTTATCATGTGTGTTTTGTCTAACTTGTACTTTGTATATATCGTGTTGCGGGATAGTAATGGATAGTGAAAGGTGAAATAGATATACCCCATCTTATTTGGCCTTATAATTGCCGACAAAAAGATTGAGCAAGCTAGCATGCACAACCAGATTTTTTTTGTTGCACTACAAGGAAAAGTAGACTGCCCATTCTATGAATCCATGATGGAGTACCTTCGGCTCCGTTTCAGAGCACCTTCTCAAAAAATAAATATTTATTTCATATTTTTTAACTCAAAAATATTATAAATAAAAATTAATTTTTCAATTTTTTTTGTACTGTATGAAAGATCTCAATGAGATTTACCAAACAAGATCCATATTGATAGGAAAATTATTTGCATAAGCACATAATTTTTAAGCTTGAAATTGCATTCTTAAAAAATAAATACTTATTTTTCTTTCGAATACGGGGCCTTAGCTTCATCACTGAACAACTACTCGTGGAAAGACTCGATTGCATCTACGTCGTCCTCGGCCTCCCCAAAGTTTATGTCCCGTTGCATGTCCTCAGCGCTAAAGAGTAGGTTCAGCATCATCGAGCGGCTACGAAGACTTGAGCTCTAATTTTGAGGAATACTTATTTGTTGAGCTAACCATGTGATGATTCTGTATTTTAAATAAAATGAAATAATTAAAACGAGAAGTAAAAAGTGAAAAGAAGACCGGAAGAGAGAGAAGAAGAAGAAGAAGAAGAAACCTAAAAATGGACGATTCAGATATACATGTGCTCAAATTCAATTCAAATCGTCTGTGCTGAAACGAACGACCGGATGCCGCTCGCTCAGCAACCGCTTGGCCCCGGGATTCTTGGCAGTGTCCCCTGAAGACACCTGAAAAGACCGAAAGTTCTATTATTGTTTTGGTGTTTTTTTTGATCTTCTTTGTACAGGTGTTCGGTTTGACAACAAAAGGAAGTACGGTGCAAAAGCTTGATGGAACCACTTCTTTGGATATACCCAGGTGGAGGTGTTAGCTAGGCATCTAGGGTGTGTTTGGATTAAAAAATAAGGCGTGATGTTTTTTTTTGTCTTTATTAATTTTTTTTGAATTTATTTGTTTTGCGTTATACTTTTGTGACTTATTATTTCGTTTTGACTAAAGGAACTGGAAAAGTAAAAAAAATTTGATCGAAATTCATAATTTTTTAAAAACGACACCCCCGTTCGGACAAATAAGCCACAGTGGCTTATTTTTTGTCCTTATTCAAATTTTTTTCGTATCACTTGGCTTATTGTCATTTTTTTAGAGATTATTGCATCCTCACGACAAGAGGAATCTAAAAAGTAAAAATTTTTGACCGAAATCCAATTTTTTTTGAATAATAACGAAAAAATTGGCTTATTAACTTTTTTTCGTCTTTATTCAAAAAAAATTAGATTTCGGTCAAAATTTTTTACTTTTTAGATTCTTCTTGACGTGAGGATGCTATAATCCCCAAAAAAATGACAATAAGCCAAGTAATACGAAAATAATTTGAATAAGGACAAAAAATAAGCTAAAGTGGCTTATTTGTCCGAACATCAAAAAGTTTATTTTTTGTCCTTTTCAAAAAATTATGTGTTCCAATAAAAAAGTTATACTTTTTCGGTTCCTCTCGTCAAGATGAATCAATAAGTCATAAAAATTTAACATAAAAATAACAAATACAAAAAAAATTTAAATAAAGACAAAAAAAAAGTCAGTCCCTACTTTTTAATCCAAACATACCCATAGTCGGGTCTCCAAATACGCAACCTTTTTTTGACACAGTCCAAAGTCCAGATGCCTTGAAAATTATTCAGTTCTCCTAAGGCACAACTAAGTGGCTTATTTTTTTTGTCCTTATTTAATTTTTTTTCACATTTATTAGTTATTTGTCAACTTTTTATGGATTATTGTTTCGTCATGAGAAGAGGAATCTAAAAAGTATAAAATTGTGATTGAAATTCAAATTATTTTGAATAAAGACGAAAAAATTAACTTATTGACTTACTTTTTTCTTTATTCAAAAAAAATTTAGATTTCGATCGTAATTCTTTACTTTTTAGATTATTCTTATTAAGAAGAATCAATAATCCACAAAAAGTTAAAAAAAACTAACAAATAAGAAAAAAAATTAAATAAAGACAAAAAAAAAAAAAAAAAAAAACCATTTAACTCATTTAGTAGAGCAACCATGCGGGGTAGTGGACAGACCTCACTCACTGCCCAGGGCATTGTGAGTAATCTTTACCCCAAAGGGTTTGCAGTTTTAAATTGTGGGTCCACTAAAGCCTTATGGTTAATCTAAAACCTTTTTGGCCTTATTCGTTTGACAAGTTTTGGTATTTTAGTTTTGGCAGTGAGTGGACAGAGAAATAAAATAATGATTGAAAAAAAGGTAATGAGTAGAGAGAGATATTGAGAAAAATAAAATTAATAATTAGAGAAATAAGGTAATAATTGAAGAAAGATATAGGGCAATGATTGAAAAACAAAGTTAAAACAAAAGTAAGGCTCCGTTCCGGTTTCTTAGAAAAGAAACTTTTAAAAAAGGAAGGAAATTTTAAGTTTAAAAATCATGTGTTTACACAAATAATTTTTCTAATAATATGGATCTTGTTTGATGGATTTCATTGAGATCTTTTAAACGATGCAAAAAAATTAAAAAATTATCTTTTATTTTCATTATATTTGAACTTGAAATTATCCTTTTTTATGAAAATGAAAGTTTAAAAAGAAAGCCTAACGGCACCTAAAACATCAAAACGAACAAGGCCAAAAACTGTTTACTTCTTCTTTTTTTTAACAAAGTATCTATTCATAAAAAATAAAATATTTTTGTATAAGATAGCCGTGAATTTTTAATCGATGTGCTTGTTTTAGCAGGTAATGTTTTTCGGATCCGGATTCTCTTCTGTAAGGATTTTCATGAGACCAAGTTGGCTAATCGCGGCAATCAATTATTTATAAAGGTATGTTTTCTTTTACCGATAATAATTAACTTTTACCAATCAAATATAACAAATATGTTCGAAAAGTTTATTGTCAAGACGATCAGTCTGAATAAAAACCCTCGTACGACCCCGAGAGAGGGATAGAGAGAGATCCCTGGCGCCAGTCTCTCTTCCAACAAGGGGGTGAGTTGGCACGAGGCCTGTGTGTTCGTGGATTCAATAATTGCCCCTGAAACCCTGTTCGTATGTGGGTTCTGTGTGCATACTGCCAAATAGGGCCTTAAATGCGGTATGGCTTTTGGGACACAAAACCCTTGTCACTCTCACTCTTGCAAGTACTGCTTTGTTACATATGGTAGAGAAAATGTTTCGGGGCGCTGCTCTAGCTCCAGCTGGCACCTCTGGCTACTGAGCGACGTAAACGAAGTGAGCTGCTCGCAACCGGCTTCAGACTTTGCTCGGCTTGGTTTGATTTGTTGAGTAATCGAGTCGAATCTAAACTCAAGTTCGAGGTCTGTGTACTAAATGAACCGAGTTTGAACTCAAATTTTAAATCGGAGTACTAAATTAGCTGAGCTCAATACTATAAAGCTAGCTAGGTTAGGCTCGAAAAAAAAATCGGCTCGTTTGAAGCTCATTATGTTAATTAATCAGGCTTGGCTTGTTTTGGACTCGTTTAGTAAATGAGTCCAGCTCAAACATTACAAAGCTTGGCTTAGGTCCGCTCGTAATCGAGCCGAGCTTGAGCTCGAGTTTTAAGCTTGTGTAGTAAATGAGTTAAACTCAACAATCTAAAGCAATGCTTAATTCGAAAAAAATCAACTCGTTTGTACGTATAAGCTCGGCTTGTTTACAAAGGCACGTTAAAGTTAATTAACTGGGCTCGGTTCGTTTATAGCTCGAGTATTGACTTATTTAGCAAACAAGTTGAGCTCGATTATTACAAAGCCCCACTCGACTCGACCCCGTTTACACCTTAATTATAGGGTCCCCAACCCTTTCTCAACTAAACTTGATTTGATGACAAAAGATATTTTCAAGAGACTGGGGCCCTGGGGGTGTTCCATCTAAGATCAATAAATTAAGTGCATACCAGTCCTTGTTTAGGCGCCAATATGTACTTCTCAAAACAAAGTAGGCCCCGTTTTGCAAAGATTTTTTTTTTTAAATACTTATTTTTCATTTTATGAAAAATTATTTTATCATAATACATCACATTTAATTTAAAAAATAAATACTTATTTTTTTAACAGAAATAATTTTTTATTTTAACCAGTGAAACACACCAATTTATCCTTAACAAGCACTTACTGCTACAAAAATGGAAGAGAAAAGACCCAGGATTTTGTAGGTAAATCCCATTACTTCTATAAAAGTTATTCCATTTCAAAAATTATTACACTTTTGTACCATATACTATGGAACAAATGTATCGAATCTAATTATCCAAAAAAGAAAAGAAAAGGATATATAAGTGTAGGACATGTTCACTTTCCTTTTATTCATTTGCATTATTTTTCTTGTTTTTATTCACATAAAATAAACCAAATTGCCCTTTATATGTACAAACTGTATTGTGATTTAACAAGTAAGGATAGTCTGATAATTTCATGTGAATAAGAACAAAAAAATGAATGAAAAAAGTTTAAAAGAGAGTGCAAAAATGACTTCTCATATTAAGATATACATATGCCCCAAGTCCTTAAAAATGTCAAGTTGAAGTTAAGCAACAAGGATTCTACATCAAATTCACATACCAATGGATACCTCTCGACATGGGGAGTTTTTTTTTTTCATCAATCGAAAAGGCACGAGGCTCAATTCAATTGGATTACTAAGAAAATATCGGGCATGAAAGTACACTGGAAAAAGAGTCCCAAAAAGAGAGAGAAAAACCTTGACGTAGGAGAAAAAAACCCCTATACAATCAGGAGGACCACATCCTCCGTGAAGGAACGAATTGCTGAAATAACAACAAACAACATTAACCTTCATATAATTAGAGAAGACAATGACCAAACAAAGAAAAAAGAAGCATCTTTATCTCCATTTATGCAACCAGCACCGTACTTAGCTCTATGGATCAACAATTCAACATCCATTCTTGAAGCAAATGCGTTGTAACCTCCGCAACGGGTACGCGTTGCATGGATACGTCGCCGTCTAGCAAGAAGAATTCGACTCGTACTCCGAAGATGGATGATTTAGACCATGCGCGTGATATCCGAGAGTATCAAAATAAATGATTGGAAGGGGCACTTATTAGTCGTATATATTGAACTACTACCAAAATAGGACTACATGATTGACACAAAATAAGCAGGGGATTAGATGAGATCTGGGGAGATTCATCCACCAGTACACCTTTGCTTCTAAAATGGTGAAATGGTCAACGTTAGAAGTATACCAACTGCTGCTACCTTTAGAATGGTTAAAGGCAGCTTTACCTTTAATAGTGAGTACAGTTATTTAAGCCGTTTATTTTTGGGAGTACATATGCATTGCATATAGGAGTACAGTTGTGCTTTTTAAGGCGAGAACACACACCCAGTTTAGGCATGGAGGAATCAGGATTAGCCCAATTTCTTGCCCAATTATCAAGAATAATTGGAGAGAGAGAGAGAGATATCTAGAAGGGGTGGGGTGGGGGGACAGAATAGGTGTAAAAACGACAGTTGAATTGCATGCCTTCGTGTAAGCTCGAAGTCTAGAACTTATTTAGGGAGTATTTTTAATTTTTCGTAATTTTTTGTTTAATTTTTTCGATATAATTTTTTGAATTAATCATCCTTCTTGACGAGAGGAATTTAAAAAGTACATAATTATGACCAAAAACATAAAAAAATACACTAAAGACGAAAAAAATATCATACAGTCATCTTATTTGTTTAAAGTGTCGTCTTATTTAAATTTTTCTAACATTGATTTATATTTTTATACTTTTTCGATTCGTCTCGTCATCACTTAATAATATCTAGGATCTCTTTAATCATTACCAATTGATTTTGAGATAGCTATAAAGTTTTCACAGTGGCTAATGTTTAACCCAAAAATAATAATAAAAAACTAAATAAAAAGTTACGAGAATAGGAGCAAAAGCAACCCCAACCAGGCTACTGGAAGGGTAAGAATAAGAAATACATAAATAAATTTCAAATTTATAAGTTCTTGTTTTAGAACCCATTTCACAAAGACAGAAAGATACAAATTTTTTTTTTTTGTCAATCAAAGAAAGATACAAATTATTTTTTTTTTGTCAATCTTGATAAACTATAGTAATTGTGTTTTTCTACCACATATTGTACTACGAGATTCAAAAAAAAAAACAGAGTAGGAGTATACAATAGAAAAGAATTGAGATATCATATTATGGGACAATCTTTTACCGCTACATAGTGTCTCGACACCTTATTATTGTCATGAGATTCAAAACAAAGTGTACAATAAAAATCACTTCTTCCTTAAAATTTAGCTCCAAGGTAGTTCAGTTGATTGGTGGGTTTGCTTTCCACACAATTGATTAGGATTTAATTTTTAGAATTAGACTGCAAGAAAATAATTTCTTCTGATTTTTCTAATATTGATGTGGATAAGCAACCTTTAATTGGATTAGAGAGGAAAAATGATTTTGACACTTCACTTTGAGCTATTGGCATTCCACCTTTTGTCTTTTTTATTAGAAATTACTCTTTAAAGTGAATGAATACAAACAAAATAAAGAGTAATTTGGTACTTTCATAAAGAATAAAGAAAAATAGAAGGTCAATGGTTAAATGCGAAGTGTTTAACTTTTTTAATTAAGATGCACGCAAGTTGATCTAATTATTTTCTTACTACTCCGCATGCTGACTCCCAAGGGTCAAATTTGTTTGTTTTGGATTTTAAAGAAGGTTTGAATAGAGAGATACACAGAAAAAAATGTATTGAAAACCATGTGCAAAGGCTTTAAAGCCCCCAAAAGTACTTGCCTCTCCTTTTCCCTCTCCCACCCTCTCTCTCTCCTCTCTGCTTCTGGTTCTGTTTGTCCATTATTTTGGCAGTCTCTTCAAAAAAAGTGTACTAAAGCAGGCATGGCCCATTGTCAGGGCTCTACTTTACACTACACCACCACAACCCGCACCGTCATTTTCCCAGAATAAACTCCTATCACTCCAACCCCATACCATTACACCTTCACCCCCCGCCCCTCTCCCCATTTCTCTCTCTTATTCTCTCTCTCATGATTTGACCCACACAGGCTCCAATGAATGGTGGACACTAGGCAGCGCAAGTGGAGATGGGTTCGAGCTCTTCTCCCTCTGATTCACTCAACGGCCTGAAATTCGGCCAGAAAATCTACTTTGAGGATGGGGGTTTCGGAGCTCCGGCCAAATCCGGCGGTGGGTCGTCGTCGTCTTCGGCCGGCGGCGGCGGCGGCGGCGCCGGGAAGCCGTCGCCGCCGAAGAAGGGGAGGAGTGGGGTTGTTCAGGCTAGGTGTCAGGTGGAAGGGTGTAAAGTAGATCTGAGTGATGCCAAAGCTTATTATTCTAGGCACAAAGTGTGTGGTATGCATTCAAAGTCACCTGTGGTCACTGTTGCTGGTCTTGAGCAGAGGTTTTGCCAGCAGTGCAGCAGGTCAGCTAGTCTTTACCCCCTTTCTTTTTATTTTAATTAATACTCCTACGTATATGGAGTAGTACATATTTCTTCTTAGAAATATTTCTTGATTATAGTATTGAGTTGTTTATTGGTTAGGTATTTTTGACTATATAGGGGGCTATTTGCTTCTTCTGGTTTAACTATTCTCAGTAGTTTGGGCCTTGGGGTTTTATTTGCACTTGTAATTTGGTTTTGGGTGCTTGTTTCTATTATGTTTGGAGTACTATGCTAGACCTGGTTCTTTACGTATATTATATGGAGTTGTTTTTTGGTTGTTTGCGGCTGTTGATTATTGTTTATTTGTTTGGTAGTCTGAGTATGAAGGGGACTATTTTCTTGAGTAGGTCTTAATTCCTTGTATTGTAAGGGGTTTAGGTCTTCCTTGTAATTTGGTTTTTGGTGTTTGTAGTATTTATTATGATTCGATATGAATGCTAGACCTGATGCTTTACATATATGGACGTACACAGATTTCTTGATTGTGTAGGTGAGTAATCTTCTATGCTGACTGGTGATTATTGTCCGTGTAGCGTTGGTTTTAGTTCTCGCATACTGACTGTTTCGTTGTTTTGTGGAGATTATGGAGTTATATTTGGATATTTTTGTTGAATTGGGATTGTTGTGGGATGTTTAATGTGCACCAATCACAGGATAGGAAACTAATCACACAACAATTTCCAAGAGTGGTAATTTTTGCTGTATTCACATATAAGAAGATCAAAGGTGCTATCCACAATGAATTACTGTAACTATTATTGTTGTTTTCTAATGAGGGTGTCTAGACTAATCCACGGGTACATTTAGTTCCTGTCTCGCATATGCTAGTGTAATTACTGGGTAGTCTTGAAGTGAATTGAGGAATAGCATACAAACGGATGAGGGATGTATGAAACTCTGTTCCATGGGCTTGTACGTAAAAATCAAGTCTTTCACGAAACCTCACAAATTTGAGCTGGTGCACTGCTCTAGCCCTATATGTGTGTCTTTATAAATTGAAGTTGGTTTCTGAAAGTGGCAATTCTGTGATAATCTAACCTAATAGCATTTAAAGTGAGTTATTTTTGGCTTTCCTACACTTCCTTTCACGGGATTTATCTTCTGATGCTGCCACAGTTATGTTTTTGACTTTAGCACTTAGATGATGATTCTCTAGAATTGGATGCTAGGTAGGAAATGACATCGTTTAATACATGAGTATAGGGATGCGAAATTAGCAAGGATTTAGAAGTAGTTTTGAGGAAGATGGAGGTTTCACTAGGGAATGAGGATATACCTATATGGTGGACTCAGTTTAGGGAATGTAGACTCTGTGGCCCAATGATGATGCCTTGGTGTCTAAGTGTCCGTTTGTAGTACAATGAGCGCTTATTGTGTTTCATTCACATTTTCTTTGTCAGGGATCAGAAAAAGAGGTTGTCACTTGCGGCGCGTAAGGTATTAGGTAGAGGATTTTAAGTACGTGGTGGTTTTTTTAATTGTAAAAAGCCTCTTGTAGTTTTCTATTCTAAGTTCTTAATCACGTTCCCCACGGATGTAGATGTGAACTACCAATGACTTCTAAATAGATGGTAATGGAGCAGTAAAGAGATGATGTTGGCCATTGGGACTTTTTCTTGTTCTTCGTAAGTTTGAATTTGTTGACATTTGTCTCGTATGCTTTGTTTTCACGTAATTGCACTTACGTAATTAGCCATGAATCACAATGATTTTGTAGCAAACCGACAGCAGGAGTGCTTTTTGTATATTTTCTTGACTTGAATCTAAATCAGGTTTGATAACCTTACGGAGTGAGAACTAAGCAGTACTCAGTTTATCCAATACTCTTTCGTCCCATAGAAGACAAAAGAGTATTGGATAGGGAGCCAAATTTGTCCTGTGAAGGGCCACCAGGCAATTAAAAGAGGGCCCAGAATACGCGTCCTGAATTGTCCTATATGGTTTGGTGGCTTTGGCCATTTTTGTTTTTCTTTTGGTCAAGAAAAACCCCTCCGCTCAGCTCTTCCCCTTTTCTGGCCCAAGTGGTGTGACGTGGCTGGAAAATCACTCACCCCAACTCTCCCCTTACCTGGCCCAACCCTTTCAATTATGACCACGGAAGATCGTTTCCACCCTTCCTCTCTAACCTTAAAGCTGGATTTCTCCTCAATTGCAAATTGAAAAGCCCTTCATTTCCATACTGATGCCACCTACCTGATGGATGGAAGTTCAGTGTAGGGCCAGATTAAATCATGACTAGGAATTCAAATTTCATATGTCGACATTTAGTGGTCACACTTGGAAGGATACACTGACTATCACCTCTAATAACACCATAGCCTAACAGAAATGTTGTCAGTATGCTGTTGCTGCATTGACACCAACGGAACCCCTAAAATCTATTTTCACCTCCTGGAACACTGCCTTGCTCTATAGATGCAAA
This sequence comes from Rhododendron ovatum, assembly GCA_019656835.1. Lineage (NCBI taxonomy): Eukaryota > Viridiplantae > Streptophyta > Magnoliopsida > Ericales > Ericaceae > Rhododendron > Rhododendron ovatum. The sequence goes on from CM033791.1 coordinate 1,352,834, forward strand.
GACCCTACCTCTAGCATGAAGCATCCTTCTGCAGTTCCGCCCACCTCACTTTCACTACCACCGGCCTCCCTTTGAAAACCATCTTTCCTAGTCCAAGATCAATAAGATTCTCCCGTACAGTGTAATATTATTCTCAAATTCTTCAATTACATTTTTTAAAGATCTTGGTTTAATAGATAAGCTGGCTAAAATTTGGTAGGAACTATAGTCAGCTTCTACTTTTGTCATTATTTTTGTTGTTTTTTGTTCCTTCTCTTCTTTGTAGGAACTATAGTCAGCTTCTAGTGTTGTCATTATTTTTGTTGTTTCTGTTCCTTCTCTTCTTTGTTGTCACAAAATGTCAAAATGAAATAAAGATTGGATTTTTGGGTTGTTATTGCTGCTGATTTATCAAAACCTTAATTGACAAAAGATATACAAAACTGTGATACTTTGAAATGTTAATTGATCTGAATCTTGTCTACTAATAATTCTGTATGATTGAGCTGGAACTAAACCCTTGGGTTAGCACAACGTAGCTATCGGTAGGCTAATTTTCCTTTGGTAGTGTTTTGATGCTATAAGTACTCGTTGGTAGTGTTTCATAGCTATGAAGCATGGTTATGTAACGGACACAGATACAACAGATACAGGTATGGCAATAATAATATGCAAAAATCTAGAAAAATTGGACACAGATGCAACCAAGATATGGCTGTAAAGAAGTTGTCTTACAATTGTGAATTAGTTCAAGATCCTTTAGCCACTCTAAAGTATGTTGATACACACATGTGACATTATAGGGATTCGTCAACTTAACATACTGTGAAAAAGGTAAGACATTACTTCCGTCTGACTTTTTTCTTTTTCCATAAAATGTATTTCAGAAACTTATTATTTTATCTATCGAGATATTTATTCTCCTATTCTATGCTACAAATGTTACAATAACAATTTCTTAAAAGTTTGGATGTTCAACTTAGTGTATTTGAAATTATTAGATACGTATGCACAATGTATCCGAGGAATATGGTTATCCAATAGGAAGTATGGATATGATTCGCTTCTAGAAGTATCCGTGTTAAATAGCTTAGTTGACTATCTTTTCCCCTTGTTTTTAGACCAGCCAAGGAGTTTTTAATATAATAGTTCATGGTTTGAGAGGCTGTAATACTTTGCTTTAGATTGGAGTCTTACAATTACAAGTGTTTTTCATCAACCGTAGATAACTCTAATATTGTTGGATGGTCTTGTATGCAGTGGGAAATTAGGCCATCTTAATTTGTTCTGGAGGTAAATGGGTTTATATTCTAATTGTCAACTGGCGTTTGGAATTTGACCTATTTGGAATTTGAGCATGGAACTTAAGACTAACAGCAGGGGGATTGAACATGAGTCACATGACAGGCTTCCTGTGATATGTTACAACTTAAGGCTTGCTTTTACCTAAAGTGGATTTGTTCTGTCGATCACCTTTTTCATTTAATCACATGGTAATCAAATTGGATGGAAGATTGCTTTGGAAAACTGAAGTGCTTTAGAGAATCAGAATTATACCTTGGATTTTCCTGACTGTTCTCCGGATTTTCAGCGGAGGTGGAAAAAACATACTAACTTGTAGTTGATCTCAAGAGAAAGTATAAACTTGGAACCTTGTGATTCTGCTGGCCATTTCTCTGGCTAGTACAGTATTGAAGTTTTCAAGAGATGATGCAAGTTATGACCACACAAGAGATGATGCACAAACAAGATGATGATAGAGGAAACATAATGAAATTTTCCCTTGTGTACATGGGTAAATTGGAGTATCATATTTTTTGATTGTTTTGTATTATGTTCCTGTTCCAATGATCATCTGCTTTATCTACGTTATTTTTGGATTTTCCTACCTGGAACAATCAGAGCTACTTGTTATCTTTCCATATACAGGTTCCATCAACTTCCTGAATTCGACCAAGTGAAACGAAGTTGCCGTAGACGCCTGGCAGGCCATAATGAGCGTAGGAGGAAGCCGCCACCTGGATCTCTAATATCATCTCAATATGGACGGCTTCCTTCATCTGTCTTCGGTTAATTCCTTTCAAACCCTATTAATTTTTTTAGACATGACAAAAAGGAAAGAAAAACTTTCTGGTCCTGTATGGTGGTGGTTTTCAGAATTGGTTTTGCAGAACACTTTTCACTAACTTGTTTGGTTGACGGTTTTTTGAATTTATTTGATTAGTTTTTTTTTTCTGGTAAAGTAGTCCTTTTTTAGATAACATTAAAAAGACGTTCCAATTCTCAAAAACATTTCTAAACCGAATGAGATGCAAAAATAACAAGTGTTTTGTCTTAAATAAAACTTCTGGAAAGTGTTATGCAAAAGAGATGGTAAAAACATTTCCAAGACTGGGCCTTGTTTTCGGAGTTGCTTTCATTTTCTAGTAAAATTGTTCAGTACTTTTTTTTATCAGAAACCAACAAAGGTGGAGGCTTTGTGATGGACTTCTCAACCTTCCCAAGGTTCACCGGGCGGGACTCATGGCCAACCACAAGAGCATCTTCAGACCAGGTTTCCAGCAGTCAATCGACTCACACAGGAAAGTTCTTTCCGAACCCGTGGCCTAATCAACCAGAAAATGCACCTCCGTCCAACCTCTTTCTGCAATGTTCAACAAGTGGGACCCACTACTCCAGCCCCACTATTCCTTCGGGAGAATGTTTTGCCGGAGCTTCTGACTCCGGCTGTGCTCTCTCTCTTCTGTCAAATCAACCCTGGGGCCCACGAGCCCGATCCACAGGTCTTGGGGTTAATCCCTTCCCCCTAAATGCTGCCAGTGATGCACCCATGGTTCAGTCAGCTTCTACTCATGGTTCAGCTGTCAACCACTTTTCTAGCACCCCATGGGGCTTCAAGGGAAATGATGTTGGTTCCGGTTCACAGCACATGGCTCCTGATCTGGGTCTGAGTCACATTTCGCAACCGGGTAACAATCCTTACTCCGGCGAGTTCGAGTCCCCTCAGCAGAGTGGAAGGCAATATGCCATGGAACTTGAGCATTCACGCGGGGCTTATGGCTCTTCCACTCAGCATATGCACTGGTCACTTTAAGTTTCGGATTCGCTTTCTTTTCTTAAAACCAATTATCGGACAATGGTTGTTTGTGTGTGTTTGTTTGTTGCGTAAACCCTTGGATCACTTTGAATTCGTGTTTTATGCTTTCGAAACCTGAAACTTATTTGCTGCTCGTTTGTGTTATTTGTTGGGTGGATGACTCTGAATTTGTTTCCTGCTATTTGTGTGAAACCGAAAGTTGATTTGCTGCTTGTTTGTGTTTATTTGTTGGGATAAACTCAAGATGATTGAATCTGTTCGGTTCTACTTGGTTTTCCCACAACCCTGAAACTGGTTTGCTGGATGGTTTTTTGTATGTTTGTTGGGATAGACCATAACATGACTCTGTATCTGTTTTGTGTTGTCAAACATGTAACTGATTTGTTGGCATTTCAACTGCTGTTTGTTTGTTTTTTATTTTTTATTTTTTTATTACTGCTGCTTCGATGGAACTGATGTATCCTTCTGTGGATACATTGGTTAAATGGAAATATGCCACTGCTTGTCCTACTGCATTTTACACCCAGGTTGACACCAACTGCTCAAGGAAAAATTACTCAGTCCTCCGGGGCACGGCCACGTGGTGCCTCAGTTTCCTCCACCACACACCGACGTGGGTCTCAAACAGTGTCTCTGAGCCCCACTCTAATGTGTGGTGTTGGAGGAATCTGAGGTACACCTTGTGGCATGCGAAACTGAATAATTATTTTTATGAAAGGGCGAGTTGCGGTGGCAGCATAATTACCTTTGGAGAAATACAAGTCTTTGTTCATTTTTTCAGGTAGTCGTTTTTGAATACACAAGAACAAATGGTTGCACTGTCTGTTAGTCTTTGGAAAGATATGTTAGTGCAGACCTCTGGAAAGTGTTGCCACAACACTCACAGCGGGCACGGAACCTTTTTGGTAACGTGTGGGCCTCCTAACCACTTTGAGGAACTGGCGGTGTACTACGGGAGTGTAGTGCACAATTCAAGTCTTGCATCTCAATTACCAATGGTTTAGATTTTATCTTGACAATAGACGATTTGGTTCTGCAAGAGTCAAGATAAAATTTAAACCATTAATTATCGAGATGAACGACTCGGAGAATAAAAAATTTAAACCATTAATTATCAAGATGAACGACTTGGATGGCACTTTACTCTCCTGTACTATAAGAACCCCAAGTCGCCTTTGTGAGGGCATGGGGGCCGCTTACCCCTTGATAATGTGAGTGTGTGGTGTTTTGTACAATTTCTATGTCTCTTAACACTTCTGTTCTATTCTCTCCAAAACTAAAAGAAAAAAGAAACTTCTTTCCTTTTCTTTTCCCCCTCCAATCGGGATTCGTTACATGAATTTTAGAGAATGCAAAAAATTCAACGTTTAATTTATTTTTCTTTTTTGATTTTTTTCCCAAGTAGGATTACTCTTTTTTTTATTCGTCTTGCCGAGCAAAATCCATTAGTAGACCTTTTTGGAAAAAAATATAAAAAAAAAGATTACATATTTATTTTGTTAATCCATACTCAGTCTTACTTTTACTATTATATTTTTTCACCTAATTAGTATTTTTTTGTCATCATTATTTCTTCACTTTATAATTTCTGTTTGATTCTACTTAAACGTGGTAGCCCCTTAGTCACATGATTCTTCAAAAATATTTTGTGCTATCGCTATCAATCCGGCCGGCCCAAATCCCGCACAAATAATATGTCCAGATGAGTTTAAATTTACCACTCTAATTCAATTTATCAAGATGTTATTCAGATTCAATGAACATCTCAATGTAGATTTTCGAAAGTATATAAGAGGGATTCTTGCTTAGCCGTTCGAGTCTGCCTATGACACCAATCATTGTTTTTTAGTATAGCGGGGAATATGGGATCCGCAGTGGGAGAAAAAATTACCCGTTTGCTCGAGTATGCTATCCGAGAATTTATACCTTTATAGTGTGTGCTTGTGAAAGTGCGCGTTGCTGTCCTTGTGCTTTCAATCCTCACCCTCAAGAACCTTTAGAAGTTTTGGATGTATTTCAAAGACATTTTCATACCCGCGCCAGCGTTCCCTCCCACGCACCCGCATGCGAAGTATGCCACTTAGGTAGCCCTCACTTGAAAGTTTTTTTTTGATCCGCCTCGCTTGTAGTAAGTTGTAAACAAAAAATAGCAACAGTGAAAGCAGGAGCGGAAAAATACAGGTTTCTCTCTCTCTCTCTCCCTCTCCCATTAAACCGTGTGGCACGTGCCTTCCATAACGACTTAAACCGTTTTATCCCACCTGAATGCTGACTCAGCAAGATTCTCTCTCTCTAGACTCCCCTCCCTCTAACCGCTTCAGTACCTCGAGTAACCCATAACAGAGCTCTCACCCCAACCAATTCTCTCTCTCTCTCTAGAGTCATCAACAGAGTAAAAGCTTCTCCCAAGGTATTCGCAAACCCTAATTCTCTGGAGTTAAATCTATACAAACACGACTCTTGCACATGGAGTACATACAGTACAAAAGTTGTTTCTTGATCACTGCTTTTCATTCATCCCTCTGAATCGCTAATTAACCATACATTTCATGACACTTTTCAACTCGAATACGTCTGCAACATTTCCAGCAAATTTCTCCTCTCTCTCTCTCTCTCTCTCTCTCTCTCTCTCTCTCTCTCTCTCTCTCTCTGTTTGTGTGTGCGTGTTGATTAATCGGTGATACATAGAGAAAATTTCATTCGAAGGCATTCCAAAACCCCACTTTTGTTTAAATTTAAGTCGATGCGTTTAGGATTTTTCATTCATCACTAGTTCAGCGTGGATTTCACTAGTTGTAGTGAGTACTACAACCTCATTGCGTTGTTTTTCATTACGTGTAGACTTTAACGGTCGACTGCATTTCTGTGTGTTTTCAGTGAAATACTGGTTGTTCGAACGTATATCGTCGTATGTACATTGGAAGAGTGAAAATGGCGAAGTTGTGCGTATGGTTGTATCTCTCTGTAATGGCCTTGTTTGCAGTTCTGGTTCCGGAGGCCTCGGCTCGCACTGACTATCTTGACGGTAGTCACCCAAATCATTCCTTTCTCCTTCCTGAATCTCTTGTAGTTTTTTTAAATCCGTTTCGCCTGCGAATCATTTTAATTTATTTGAGGGCTTATCTTGTTAATGCTTCGGATATAAAGTAATGATGAACGAGGAGTGGATGATCTTGTATAAACTTTTGTGGAAAAAAAAGATGCTATGTTCGTTGAATTGGGGTTATGACCATTCTGAAAGCTATTTCAGTTTTTTTTTTTTTTTGTTTTAATCTTCGGTTTCAAATTGTTGATTTTGGGAAAACAACTGTGTTTGTTGATTTAGGGTAGGTAAACTGATATTAGGAATTAGTTGCACAATTCTATTTTGTTCAAAATCCTTTGTTTGTTTCCAAGATTTGTTCTTGGAAAGTCAAGAATAACGAAAGAGAGAAGTTAAATAACACCCTTTTTTTGTTTGTTTGGTTGGACTGAGAAAATTGATAAACTTTTCAAAAAAATTCAGAAATTTTGTTTGGTGAGTTGTAGCAAAAAGAGGACAAATAATTTCCTATCCTTATCCTTTTCTTCAATAAACCCTAGATCCAAACATGACATAGCTGTTAATGGACTTAGGTACTGCACAAATCAGAGCCTCATTTTCATTTATCCTTCTGTCAGTTATAGCTTAGCTGTCTAACCAGGATAATCACTACACAAGTGAACCAAGAGAAATAGTTGTAGGGTGAAAATCGACGAGTTCATTGATAAAGGTGGCCATTCATGAAAGCTGGGTTACACAATCACAAGTTTGCTTTGCTAATGTTTGTCCGTGATAAGTTGATTAAGTAGTTGGTCCACTAGCCTATTGGCCCCAGAGTGTTGCTGTTGTGACCTCTTTACTTTTAAGCAAGATTGGTTTTTTTTGCATGACTCCAAATTCTGTGAACATAAACATAACAAACTGGGTTCGCTTCTTCATGCAGTCCTGGCTCTTCAAGATCTTTACACTTCTCTGAACAGATCACCTCAACTGAAGGGATGGAGACTGGGTGATGCGGACCCATGTGAAGAATCATGGACAGGAGTTTCGTGTTTTGGATCATCGGTCATACACATGTAACTACACTTTAAGTCCTATAATTAACTAGATGTCAATTTTCCAAAAATAATTAACGCGTTTCACTTGCTTATACAGTGAACTACGTGGGCTGGAGCTTACTGGAAATCTAGGTTCCCACCTCACCGACCTCCTCAGTCTGAAACAGCTGTAAGTATTCCTGTAAAATCTTCCATTAATGAAAGTACGGAAGGGTTAATCATATGTAATGCATCTCATATGCTTCTTTATTTTAGGGATGCTAGCTTCAATAACATTAGCGGCGAAATTCCATCCAACCTACCTTTTAATGCCACACACATGTAAGATATCTGTTTTCAACAAAGTGTATTGTACTGCATGCAGTAACTTCAATTCAATGTGAGATTAGCATTATGTTTCCTTCTCTTTCCACCCTCTTTCTTTTCATGTACTGGTTCTGTAAATGCAGAAATTTGGCTTGTAACAACTTTACAGCAAATATCCCATCCTCCTTGATCTCCATGAGGAATCTTCGGCATCTGTAAGTTGTTTATCCAGTGATTGCCTAATTTGCCAGTTTTATTTCGATCATCCTTAGTAATAAATATTTTGTTGCAGGAATTTGAGCCACAATTCATTATCTGGGCCCATAGGAAATGTATTTGATGGGCTTCTGAATCTAAGAGAAATGTATGATATTTTCCTTAATTTTTTTTCCTTTGCACTTGAAATGAAGAGCTTCTATTGATGTCTGTATTGTCGGTAGTTATGATGGTAATTAGACATCTATTGTCATTTAATCTTTACTGAACTTGGACGCCAAAACAAAGATCAGGCATTCATGCATATAGAAGGCTCTTTATGGTCAATTTTCTGAATTTCTAAACCACATTTACTTGTGTGGTTGAAACGATCCCAAAAAGTTTGTTAAGTAGGCTAGAATTTAGTAAAACTGGCACAGAAGCACAGATCACTCGGGAATGCAGCCATGGAAGAATATAAATTTGTTTGTCTTGTCCCCCTTACCTATTTAGATTGACTCCTTACCGACAGGGATCTATCAAACAACAACTTCAATGGAGATCTACCTAGTTCCTTTGGGACGCTGATGAATCTTCATAGATTGTGAGTCTTATTTCACTTGGTTTGTTAGCAAATTCTCTCTCAGCTGTTCTTTCTTTCCTGTTATTTATTTCGCATTCAATGCAGGTTCTTGCAGAATAATGGATTCACTGGATCAGTAATCCTATTGTCTGGTCTTCCTCTCACTGACCTGTAGGTTTCCTTGACAAGTTTTGGACCCTCTTTCTATTTCCTTTGTTTGATTGCTTACCTGTGTACATCTGTTGTCAGGGACATACGAGACAATCATTTCAGTGGTCTTATTCCTAACCAATTTCAACATATACTTAATCTTTGGTAAGCTAACAAAACCCTGTCATTATTTCTTTCATGGGCATGTATTCAGCAGCGGAGCCAACAAGGCCCGGCACTAAATTCTTTGAATACTGCACTTTGACAGTCTGACTTATTTGGTCCTTCTATAGTTATGTATAGGTCGAACAAAAATCATTTTTAGCCCTTAATAGGTAATCAATGGATGACAGATAACATGATTGCATACATAGAAAGAGATCTTTGATAGCAATGCTGATCATGCAAGATATAGAAAACATGAAACCTCGTCATGGTTTACTCCAACATCTTTGTGCTAAAGACTACATTAATGAGTATATCAATGTTTCACTCGGGTTTTGAGTGCAAAAGTGAATACTATCTATTGTTGCTCATTGCGCTTTTTTCGTTATTTCCAGTTGAGTTTGGGTTTAGTAGTTGTCCCAAATGATGTAAATATTAGGCTCCGCCCCTAAGTTATAACTGCCAAACTATGATATTAACTGATGATTTTGCCTCTTGATTCGCATTTAGGTTGGACGGAAATAGTCTCAAGGCAGGAGGAGACGACCCGCCGTGGGATTTCCCACTGCTAAATGTAACGGCTGGGCAGAATGTCAAAAGTCCTCCAACTACTGAGTCAAGCGCCATCGAGAGAAATCCTTCTCATAAAGCAGGTGGACACAAGAAGAAAGGTCTAGGTCCTGGGGGTTTAGCCTTTACCCTTGGTGGAGTAACCCTAATGACAACATGTGCAGCACTCATCATTGTGATCCGAATACATCGATCTCGTGCCAAAAAGCGCTTAAGAGTGGAAATCTGCGGCGACTGCTCAAACCACTCTCTTCCAATCAGTTCAACCATAGGTTAGGTGCTGCTGACAAGCATATTGAATACTGTCTGTGTCCTCATAGTTTTCAACAGTTAGATACTAGTGTACACTTAAACCAAAGATGAGTTTGCAAATTATTTAAACTATGATGTCATCCCTTGTAACTTTTTCAGCTTAATTTGGTTTTTAAACAGATACAATGCCACAAATTTTTAGTTACTGTTCTTGTTCTAAATTTGATTGATAAGATCGAATTGTATATACCGATATATATATATATATATATATATAATAACATTTGAAGTGGTTTTGGATGAGCAAATGCTTTTCATATATAAACTGCTTTAAGTAGCAATATCAAAGCTGTCCGTTCATCTATCCAATGTTGCATTATAGAAATTTTCTTCACTATTTTCCAATGCTTGTGTGCTTACACTTGTTCAAAAACGGAGTTTCAAGTTGACTTCCCAATTTACGATTCCTACACTCTACCAATACCGTACAACTGAAGGTGCATAGATTCTTCTAATGGAACTGTCCCATGGACAGTGATTTAATCGTTTTTAATTGTCGTGACAGAACATTCATCTGGAGCACAAGAGAGCCCACGGACCTCGGGTATCATGTATCTTCCAGTGCTTGCCCCAAGGCGTATACCACCCAATCGCACCACAAAGGACAGAATGTCTAGAAGAAGTTTCTCTAAGAAACGGAAAATCCCAATCAGTGCAAAAGTTTACACTATGGCAGAGCTTCAATCAGCAACAAATGGTTTAAGTGAGGAGAACTTTCTTGGAGAGGGATCTCTTGGTTCTGTTTATAAAGCAGAGCTTCCCAATGGACAAGTAAGAATTCAAAACTTACATCCTCCTTTCAAACTATAAAATGAGATGTAGAATTTAACGGAACTTTTTTCTTTCTTTCTTGCAAGATCTTGGCTTTAAAGAATATCAACACTGTAGTGCTGTCTCACAACGAAGAAGAACAATTCTTGGACGTGATTTGGAATGCAGCCCGGTTGAGACACCCAAACATTGTGACCCTTCTAGGTTACTGTTTAGAGCACGGACAACATCTTCTTGTTTATGAGTATGTCAGAAATCTGACTCTAGATGATGCTTTACACTCTGATGCATATATGACTCTCTCTTGGGGCCAACGTCTCAGAATTGCTCTTGGCGTAGCACGAGCTTTGGAGTAAGTATAGATTACTCAATGCAGTGTTCATTTCAAACTTAGGTTTGGAGTAAGACTTGCTTGGATATTTGTGTTTTCTGTTATCATTTTCTGAAAAGAACAACAAAAAACTTAGCTTGTTTTGATGGCTAACATGTTTTCAGGGGAATATTTTTTGGAAAAGAGCCCATTGTATAGAAATATTGATGTTTTCCAATTCTCTTTTAAAGTTTACTTAAAAAATAATAAGATATTCGGTGTTTGTGTTTCAGAAACAGTTGAAGTGAGTTTTGAAAACTGATTTGAACACTCAACAGAAAATCTATTTTCAATAGAACTGTAGAAAACAGACCAATGGCTGCTAGAAAATCCACCAAGAGTATCTTATCAGTTGATACAATTCATTGTGCTTTCAGAATGCTGTAACGTTTGACAGTAGGGAATGTGTATACCTCCATTACTCCACATACGCTGTTTTTCCTGTGACTAGATGGAAGAAAAAGTAATGTGTTAATCTATGCTTTCAGCTATTTGCATTCCACATGCATGCCTCCTGTTCCTCACAGCAACTTAAAAGCTGCTAACATCTTACTTGATGAAGAACTTATGCCTCGTCTCTCCGACTGTGGGCTGGCTGTTTTGAGGCCCCTCACAAGCAACAGTGTTAAACTCAAGGTACAGAATGACTAAATTCAGTATTTTCGTACAACTTAGAAGAAGAATCATATCAGTTTTTAAGTAGTGTGATTAGAGACAAGCCTATAGTGTTGGAAAACTGGTTTTGAAATCAATTTTTAATCAGAAGGTAAACTTGAACACATTTCTTAATTGATCAGAAGCATAGAAAAAGACCATATAAATTTGGGAAACTCTCTCTATTTATGCCAAGGCTAACAAGCACCATCCATTATCATTGGAACAGGCTTCTGAAATGGCTATTACCAATACCGGCTACGTTGCACCTGAACGCATCCAAAATGGATTTGACAGCATAAAAGGAGACATATATGCTTTTGGGGTGCTTCTTTTGGAGCTGTTAACAGGAAAGAGGCCTTTCGATGGGTATGATGCTTTTTGTTCTGTCCTTGATCTAGCCTTTTGTTCTATCATTTCCTTACTCAGCTTTTTGGTTCCTTTGATAAATAGTTTTAGACCAAGGGAAAAGCAATCACTGGTAAAATGGGCTTCTTCCCGGCTTCATGACAACGAGTCTTTGGAAAATATGGTTGATCCAAACATGAACAAATTACTCTCCTCCAGGGCTCTCTCTCGGTTTGCTGATATTGTCTCCCTCTGTGTCCAGGTATTACCTGCACTCTCAGCTTTGATATTGTTCACGCAACCCCATCTGCTATAGAGCTTGTTTGGATGTTACCTTGCATCTTTGAGAATGCTTCCATTACTTAGTTCCCCATACTCCATTTTATTCATCAATTTGGCTATTGGTGAAGAAAACAAGATATGGTGAAAGGAAGAAAATTATATCTCGAAATATCTTTTTTTTTTTTTTTCCTTCTATAATTCCACTTTCATGATCTTTCGTCATATGAAGAAAAATTCTAAATTTTTTTCCAAGGGGGGAACACAAAGAAACATGGTTTTCCTTCTCACTTTTCTTCCTTCTCCCCACCCAACTTCAAGTTTGAAATCCAGCCTAGACTTTCTAATTGGATATGATGTAGAAACTGACAGAAATTGAGTTAGTTGCGATTTGTATTCCTGAGATTTCACATGAACACTGCTTGACCTGCTTATATGAAAACAGTAAAATGTATTTCTTGGAAACCACCTTTGCTTGAATTGATAAGGAAAAACTGATCATTCCACCTTTTCTTTGACTGCATCTGGAATTTGTGACAGGCTGAAAAGGAATTCCGACCGCCAATGGCTGAAATAGTGGAATCACTCTCCTCTCTGATAGATAAGGTGGGGACAGGGGAAACATCTGTAGCAGATAACATCGAAGGTGATCCATTCAATAAGTCCTTCCGTTCGACACGTACCCGCTTTTTTAGCTCACCTGTTAGCTATTGACTCATCTTAAGGAGTTCTTTCATCCAAGTATGGTGTTGCAAAACTAGCTTCTGCTGGCAAAGGGGAACATAACGCATAGCAGTGCTTTTCCACTGTTGCAGTTCTTGATTCTTTGTATGAAAGTTCTTCTGCACAAACAGTCATGCTAGTTCTTGGAGAACAATAAAAGTCTTCCAATTCACTAAATGTTTACTCCTTCACTTGGGGTTTCCTTTCTTCTTTTCTGTTAATCATTTACAAACCTGTCTTGAGATTCCACCTGAGACACATGATGGAATGCAGGAGCCGCTGGTGGTTAGAATGCATGGTGAATTGGGCTCCGAAAGGGCCCAGTACATTTGCCTCTAACAGGACTGTCCAGTTCCTTTTCGGGACTGGAGAGCATCATGTCCAAAAGCCTTCCAACGGCAAGGTTGTGTTTAGAACTGAATTCCTTATTTTTGCTCATTAGTTATGTCCAACTTCTCAGAACACGAGACCGAGGGCGAATTATTATGAATAAGGCCTAAGGTACCTAAAATACACACTGCTCTAGCACATACAACGGAAACAAGAAGAACGCAGTACACAACATGCTCTGAAATGTGGTAATGTAAGGGTAGGTCTGAATGGGCTTGGCTTTAAACTGTTTGCAAATGTGCAAGTAATTTTCTTTTTATCTAACTAGACATAGAATATGGTACACCATATTTATCATCAAATTACCATGTGAAACAGATCTGTAGGAGGATTGTAGGAGGATTCCTTGGGGATTATCTTGAAATCCTCCTGGTTCCAGGTCCGTAATATGGACTCCAAAATGTAAATCGCTAGGCTATGGCATTATCAGGTACCATTGCATATTGCGCCATCGCCGATTAATCTTGGGATGAGTCATTTTAAATTCTTGAAATTTATTTTGTCTGCTAATATGTAATTAGAAGCCCTTAACCATTCCCATTATGTAACTGAAATATTTTCCTGATAGCTTCTAACAGCTGCTACAGGGTGCATATCGTGAACTAGATTACTTTACTCTCTCATAGTTTCAGTAAAATCTTACTTTGATTGGCGTAGTTACAATTTTATGAAATTAAACTATGCACTACTTATTTCCGTATTGCATTTTCTGTTGAATCCTAAATAAAGCGTATTTAATGGAATGTCGCTACAACTCGATGCACAATATACGCTCTTTTAAAGAATTTGTACTTGGGTACACGAGACAGAAGTAGCTCATTCCTTTAATGCTTGAACATAATTTAGCATGCAAAGAATACAAAATGATTTGGTTAGCATGTTTTCTCTAAATTCACAAATTGTTTGTTTTGCATCAAACTTTTGTAACTAATTGATTTCTCTCAACGAAAAAAATCGAAAAAGTAAAAAATTATGATTGAAATCCAATGTTTCAATTTTTACTTATGTTCTTCTCCTTTGTGTTTTGAAAATCTCTTTTCCGAGCAAAATTAACGGACTTTAGGATGCATGTGTTTGCTTTTTCGAGATTTACATTAATAGCCAAAATGAATTGGACGCATCGGTTCTAGTTAGGTAGTTCAAACTGTATGAGTTTTGTGCTCTCATTCAGTAAGGTCAATTTTACCTAGCAAATTGTATTGCCAACCCCTTGTAAACACAGAAACAGAACTGCTAGCTGTTCCTTTTCTTGTCTAGTCTAGAAAAGAGAAAGAAAGGAACAAAAGAAAACTGGCTCGTGGTGCCAAATTTGAAAGTAGAGCGGTTTAATGTTTCCCATGTATGGAGTAATAGAAAGAAAGCCCTGGAGTCCAGTACTGATTATCTTAGCAAAATCACTCTGCTGGATTTTTATAAGAAATTACTTCACTTTTGAGAGCTCAAGTGTTGTAGTCTCGATGCTTTGATATCTATATCACTTCATTTCGTGGTGGGATTCATACCATTCCAACGAATAAGAAAGAGGTTGGGTTGAACAAAACTCAACTCCTTTTGGATTGTATCGATTTCTTGAGTTGGACGAGGAGAGAGAGGAACAGAATTTGCTCTTCCGTGATTCCAAAATACTACTAGGGTCCTAGTGGCATACTCAGAAACTTCAAGGGAGTTTGATGTAATTTACCCTTAAAATTTCATCACCGTTTTGGAGTCGGGGTTCCAATTGGTCTGGCCGGATAGCTTCAACCCCCTTCTCTGTCTCTCCACTCCGATCTCTCATCGTCACCAACGCAGTGCAGTTCCTCTACTGCCTTCTCATCTTTCTCTTTCTCCGTGGTAATCTCTCTCTTTCTCCCTAAGTTTTTGTATTAATTACTGTATAGACTTGGAAATATGATCTTAGGGTTTGGGCATGACCCCAGCGACTTCACCACAATCAAACTAGTACATTACCACTTGGAGTTTCGATCACTTCATCAGATAATTCTATCTATCTAATTGTTTCTGATAGGAAAAAAGAAAAAACATTTTTAGTTAATTTGTGGCGCCTTTTACTTGTGTTCTTCTCCCTTGTGTTTTGAAATCTCTTTTCTGTGCAAAATTAACGGACTTTAGGATGTTTGTGTTTACTTTTTTGAGATTTACATAAATAGGGAAAATGAATTGAATCGACGCATAGGTTCTAGTT
Source organism: Rhododendron ovatum (assembly GCA_019656835.1). Lineage (NCBI taxonomy): Eukaryota > Viridiplantae > Streptophyta > Magnoliopsida > Ericales > Ericaceae > Rhododendron > Rhododendron ovatum. The sequence continues at coordinate 1,367,991 of CM033791.1, forward strand.
AGGTAGTACTGTATGAGTTTTGTGCTCTCAGTAAGGTCAAATTTTCCCTGGCAAATTGTATTGCCAACTCCTTGCAAACACAGAAACAGAAATGCAGTTCTTTTTCTCTAGAAAAGAAAGGAACAAAAGAAAACTGGCTCGTGGTGCCAAATTTGAAAGTAGAACCGTACTGTTTTTTTAAATGTTTCCCATGTATGGAGTTATAGAAAGCCCTGGAGTCCAGTACTGAATACAGTTTTTAGCTGTGCATCCCCATGTATACTGGAGGTGAATCCAGCCTAAAAGCTAATCGTCTTCCCCCCCCCCCCCCCCCCCCCCCCCCCCAACACACGCGCACACACACACACAAATGGTGTGCCTAGAATGGGTTGCTAGATCTCTGCTCTAGAAAGCTATACAGGCAACAACGAACGCGGTTTGACCTGGGTCCGTTCTTATTGGCTTCTTGTTGTTTTACCCTTAGGAGAAGCATGTCCGACTAGTGCTTTATTCCTAGCTGCCTTAAGACCCATAGCTAAGCTGGAACATGTGCATTGCAACTTCAGACATTGAAGAAGGGAAAGCAGATTTTATAATGAACACATTTGGCGCAAGCCAATGCTGCTAATAAACAGCTCTAGATTTTTGTAAGAAATCACTTCACTTTTGATAGCGCAAGTGTTGTAGTCCTGATGCTTTGATATTTGTTCTAGTTTTGTATTTTGTACCATAAGTAATGAGAGATTTTTGTGCTTGCAATCGTTGTGCCACTGTGGTCTTAGCTGGGAGAAATGTCATTTCCATGTGCACTAAAACCCCTTCAAAAACCAGGAACTGGGTGGAAATTAAAACTGTATTGACTTTTATGTTTCCTATGAAATACCCACTTCTTCTTGTATCAGTTCACAATAGATCGTCTTAACAAAATTACTTCAATTTGGTTGCTGAAGTATTGTACTGGTACTGATGCTTCAATTTATCTGCTACTTTGGTCAATGCATAGACAAGGGAGAGTAATGGATCCTTCAGAACTTAGGTACTTGGAAGATGAGGGTACCCCAATAATGAAAACAATCAAGGGTGCAACCTCTGGCTTCGTTGCGGGAACTATTTGGGGTACCATAGTTGCTACTTGGCACGATGTGCCTCGGGTTGAGAGAAATGTTGCACTTCCAGGGTTGATAAGGACACTCAAGATGATGGGTAACCATGGCTTGACTTTTGCTGCAATTGGCGGTGTTTTCATAGGCGTAGAGCAGCTGTTGCAGAATTATAGGATGAAGAGGGACTTCATGAATGGAGCTGTTGGTGGTTTTGTTGCTGGGGCTACAGTTCTTGGTTACAAAGGTGAGGATTAGCCTTTGACGCATTTGAATTGTTTGTGTCATTGTTATGGCTTCATTAGGGATAAATTTTTGGATGCATATGTGATTCTATTTTCACCAGCCTGGCAAGGAATAGATGATTTCTGACTTCACTTATTGTCTTTTAATGTTCATTGTCTATAACAAGTTAAACGCATTCTGCACGCTACTCTGCATGTTTCTTGCCGTAGTTGGAAGATGCAAGCTTTTATAGTTTCATAATTGTTGGTTTTCCCAAGTTTATACAAATTTTTGTACTGAAAGTTGAAACCGGAAAATATTTTTTGCATGCTTTTTCAGTTAGTATTTACTAGAATTTATCGACCATAGTTTCTTTACTATTCAAAACATATATTGTTTCAATCAAAGGAAATTTTTGTTGGGTTAGTATATGGAACTTAAGGTTTTGGGTAGAAATTGGCTGGTTTCAAAGAATCTACATTTGCTGCTCAGATGTTGGATATGCCAACTAATTTTGTTGTGTGTAGAAAAATGGTTGTGCAGAAGTTAAATTTGGTTTCATCTTCTTCCTTTAAGAATATGGCGCGAGCATGAACTGTGGATGCATATCATAAAATTGAGAAAATACTTAAATAGGATATTAGACCTTACTATATATGTGCACTTTGTGTGCAAATCTCACTTAGTAGGTCTTATGTTCTTACTTTTTATGTACCGAATTTCAAAAGTCAACAGAAAAAGTTAACAAATGATAGAGTAACTTTAAAAAGTGGCCACTTTGCGATGCAGTGGGCTTTGGGGGTCTCTTACTGTTAGAATAATAGTTGTCAGACAAAAATAGTCATGGTTATTAACTTCTTATGGTCGTTATAAGCTGTTAGCCTGTTACACTGTCTTTATGATACTGTGTTGATCGGCTAAATTTTCGTTGCAATGGCTAGAGAACACTGTTTGTAATTTTTCTTTAACATGTTATGTTGATTTACCTCCATTAGCAATTAAACTATATTTGGCCACTAAACTCTCAAGTCAAAATCTTCTTATCCTTTGGTAATTAATTTACAATGTAGCTCAAGTCATACAAAAAAGGTTATGGTTCCTCTTGATGGATACATGCCTGGCCTACTTAACGTAGTCCCCTCATATCTTGAAAGGCTTGGCCAACTGTGATACACAAACTCCAAGTTTCGAAAATTAATAATCGCCACAAAGATTTGTAGAGTCACCATGCCCATATGAGCTAGACACATGAAATTACAGCCCCGCATGGGCGGCAAATGCTTCCTCGCCTCGGCATCTATTTATGACCACTATTCTCTACTAACAAACCAGATTGAGACCTGGATATCTTGAAAGAGTTATCTAATATTTCCTGGTTTGTTCCATGAAAAAGAGGTAAAAATATCAATAAAAGCTCAGATGTGGGTTTTGGTTTTTGGACTAGGAGTATTCAAGCGTGCTTATTTAGTGACCTCGTTTTACAATTTATGTTTGATGATAAGTGACTTTTCAGTTTTCGATCTCTGGATGAGCACTCACTCTATGGTGTTAGAACTAGTCAAAGGAGTCATTGTAAAGGCCATGTGGGCGCTTGAATGAGCACTAGATCTCTAATCCAAATATACCAAACCAGCCGTCTCTCTAGCTTAGATTATCATCATTTTCTCCCAATTCTTGATCTGATGTTCGTGCAATTTCTGCAGCAAAAAGCATTCCAACAGCGATTTCTGCTGGCGCAGCGCTTGCAGTCACTTCTGCACTGATTGATGCTGGGGGTCAGACCACCAGAATTGATAATGGCAAGGAGTACTACCCTTACACTCAAAAGAAGCGGCCCACTGTCCCTAATTGATCTCTCTTTGCTGCCGCTGAGAAGGCCAAATTTGGCTTGGTTATGTGAAAGCTCTGATCACTATTTACTGAAGTGGCTGAATGTTTTTGGAGATGTAACCATACTCCTGCACTATCTTTTTTTAATGCTTGCTTCTTTTTGGTTCTCAGCTTTTGAGAGGATGGTTTCAATAAAATGCTTTTTTATACGTATTTGTTAATACCCCGGTATTATGGGTTGTTATCTTCCAGTTCAAGATCAGTATAGCTGAATTGTGGTGAGCACTTTCACGAAGGGTATGGACGGGTCTTGGTCGAGAATTTTCCCGAAAATGTGGGAGTGATAGTAGTAGTTGTTGGAATGCTGTAAACAATATCTCCCATTCCAACTATCAATATCTCGTTCCTTTTCCTTAGGATAATACTTCACAGTTATGAACCATTTCGATCAAAATTCATCACTAGCTCCTGAAACCTTCCCCTAGAAGGAGACTCCTACATTGGGGGTTCGTCTTTTTAACGTCGAACAATAGGGTGTAAATTCTGATGACTCTAATGAGCTGAGTCGAGCCTCTTATTTGATTGTTCTAAATTCTCAAGCTTCTACGATTGTTAAGTTGTGAGTTGATTTTGATTGTTAAGTTGTGAGTTGATTTTGAATGAGCATCGGTTTTTGCTTGATCACGAGTTGAGCCTGATTAGATTTCTTCTGATGTGTAGCCTCTAGAAATAACTCAAAGCAATCAGGTGTTTTATGTCAAATGCAACTTACGTGCTTAAATTGGTTGGCTAGTTTTGCAAGTAAATTTTGAACAAGCTATTAGACCTTATACCAAATCAACTTGAATAGCTTGGCTTGCTCTGCCAACCTAACTCTAATAAAAATATGAGCTTGTAAACATGTGTATTTCGTTTTAGTTTTATTGAATGCTCCCAAGGGACTCATACGCCCTGTTTGCTGATGGGATATAGAGGGGATGATATATGTGAACTACTTATATCTGTTGTTTGCCAGAGAGATATAGTTCAGTCGGTAAACGGAAATTCGGCGCAACCTTATTCTCTTAGGCCCAAATCTGATGGGCTTTTATAGGATGGAGTGGCCCATCCTCCCATTTGGCCTCCCTTCAAATTCTAGGACCCTCTTCTCATAAATCAATCAGCGTCTCCAGTTGTATTTATTCTGGCCATATTTCTAAGTTCCAGCAAAAAAAAAAAAAAAAAAAAGCTTAAAAATTGTCCAATCGGATGCATCCACATTGGCCACGTGGAAGCAACCCGTTTCCTCTGTTAAATTTCGAGGGCCATTCAAAGCTGCTTTGCCATGAAACAATCTGAGAGAGAGAGAGAGAGAGTAGACACATCCACGCTCTCTTGAAAATGGCAGGAATTGGTTGCTGCTTTTCTCCAACACTCCCCTCTCGGAGGTAAAGTTTATTCGAACTCAAACTAGCTCCAATTCTACACGCCCCAATGTGAAACTCTGTTTGGTTGCTCAGAAATTGTAGGAAAAGACAATAGAAAATCACAAATTTCAATTCTCAGTTAAGTGTACAATCAAGAATCCACTTTTACGTTTTGATAAACATTTGGGTTAGTTTCTCTTGCTATTCTTTTTCCTTGCCTCTACGTTCTATAGGCAAAGAATTGCAAGAGAGAATTATTGAGAAAGAAAAGGTGCAAAACTGACCTAAAAAGGGAATGATGAGTTTTGCAAGCCATAAGCTATAGGCATTGATTTCAAAAGTGACTTGAGTGGCTCAACCACCCAGTTGAATCCATTTTGTTTCCATAGAATTCAATATTGCTTTTATCTGTGTAGTTTTTGGACTTCTGAATGTGTGGCAGAAGAACTTGTTTTCAGTTTTCCTCGTATTCTTGATTACGATGTTGCTGATTTGGTTAATGAATCCCATGCCATTGGGCTTTAAGACCGCGTTTGGATCTTGGATTCATGGAGGGAAAAGAAAAGGTAACGGAAACACAGCTTGATTTTGTGAACAGAAACCCCGTACTTGATCTTTCTGCCAAAAATTCACCACTAATCCACAATCCAAACACATCCTAAGCAATGTGTAACGTATGCAAATGGGATGTTGAAGTCTTTTGAAAGTGTGAATGAGAGATATAGTTGTCTATTTTCAGCAACTTGCGGACACCTTGGTTGGTATTTGAGATTCATCGAAGGCAGACCGTGACAGGGAAACCACTTCGTCGAAGAAATTTGAAAATCAAAGCAGTAGTCAATTATGTAAGTGCAGAGGAAGCTAAGGAGCTTGTAGCAGTTGATGGTTTCACAGTTTTGGACATTCGAGATGCGAAACAATTCGATAGAGCGCATATAAAATCAAGTCATCATGTTCCCCTCTTTATTGAAAACAAAGACAATGATCTTGGTAAAAGCCTACTCTCCTTTAAAATTGTTGTTCTTGTTCAAGTATTTAACTATTATTGTTCCCATTTTGTTGTAAGAATAGAAATAGTGCTAAACTTTCATGGGGTTATTTGCGCTAAAATGTTACGGTGCAGGCACAATAATAAAGAGGCAAGCACATAATAATTTTGCGGGTTTGTTCTACGGTTTGGCATTCACAAAACTCAATCCTGATTTCGTGGAATCTGTGAAGAGCAAGTTTTCACCAGAATCTAAACTGTTACTTGTCTGTCAGGAAGGACTAAGGTCAGTAATTTCCCATCTTTTTCTATCACAAACAAAAAGATTTGATGCCAATTCTAATAGCAGTAAATTGTTCCAGTGAGAAATTCTTAGATGAGCACCGCTACAAGAAATTCAGTCCCATTACCAAAAAGTATACCATATCTTTTTTTGATAACTCAGGTGTCCGAGCCAGCTCACGTGCACCTCGACTAATCCAAGTGGACCAATCCCACTGCCCAAGCATATTGCATCTTGACGTACAAGTTCTTGTAGTAGTTTCTTAGGCATGAACAGGTGATATAGTAGTTTCTCCACTATATACAGGATTCCAGTCCAAATGTTAAGAACATGAACTTTCTTGGGAATCAGTTTGACAGCTATATATATATTTTTTTGGGGGTATAGACAAGTATGCATAGACAATTTTTGAATTTCCTACGCAAGTTGGAAAACGCAAAATCATCAAAATTTAGTTGATTATGTTATCATTGTTATGTGACACTTCAGAGGTAACTTAATGAACACAAAAGAAGCAAAGTGAAAAATAAGCCCAACCAGACAACTCTGAGGTATCTACGCGATATTGTCTACTTTGGATTTTCTGAATCAAGTGATGTATCGATGCTTGTTTTTAAACGTCTTCCCTCCGATGGGGTGGAGTGTACTTTCTTTACTTTCTTTTGACCCCTTCTCACTCCGCATCTAAGTCACTTTTGGCAATTGGCGTTATAGTGCAAGGCCTCGGATTCTCTATCACCCCAAACACCGTCTCCCTAATTCAATGCACTCCTAACAACAAGATTGGCCGGAATCCCAAGGCAAGATCGTACAACTGGGATGCATTGGGATAGGGAGACAGGAAACTTGAGAAAGATATCCCCTGCAATGCTGAAACCATTTGAGAGCAACATTGTTCTTTTTGATGCTTTAAGGTCTACATCCGCTGCTCAAAAGCTAGAAGAAGCAGGTTTCAAGAATGTAGCATGTGTAACATCAGGGCTTCAGTCAGTAAAATCAGGTGAAATACAATCCCAGCATATGATTCTACGTTGTGTTTGGATCATGTATCTCTAAGGTGGTATTTGTATCAAGAATTCGAATAACAAAATGGGGAAGTTGAAGGATCTAAAGGCTCACAAGGATTAGATCCTCCTACTTTTCTATTTCATTTTTTTTCCGTAACCCAAATCCTTGATCCAACTACGGTCTGTTGGGATTGCCAAAGGAAAGGAAAATGATTTGTAACCACAGAAATAGTTTTTGCTTCTTGAATTCAATGTCTTATTATTTCTTCCTTTCCAGCCAGAAGAAAACTATGATCCAAACAGTCTTAGTGGATTTGCCTCAGCCTGTGACTAAAGATAATAAAAGCAATACATTTTTTTTGCAGGAATGTTTGACACTGTTGGTTCCACTGAGCTGAAAGATGCAGGCAAGGCTGGTTTGGTTACGATTCAAGGCAAGATCTCTGTCGTGCTTGGAACTGTACTCATCTGTAAGTTCTTTGATACCTAGCCTTCAAAGGCCGTGCTTGGAATATGAAGTTTGTAGGCGGATTGACGAAGGGAAAGGAAAATAATAGGAAAATCAATGAAATAAACTTAGCGACTTTACTTCATTGTCTTCTTATTGAGGCGTCTTTTTTAAAATGATGTTATGGAATTTTATATTTGATTTTACTATCTTTTCTCCAGGTGCTTTTCTTTTCATAACCTTCTTCCCTGATCAAGCAGAGATGCTGCTCGCATTGGCCCCCGGAAGCTAGCCGTTAGAAGAAACCCAATTTTTGTGGTGTTTTTTTATGCATTCAGCTTGTGATTAGAGGATTTGAATTCCGGAAATTTGCAGCCAAAAATTTGTATTGGGGAATTAAAAGAGAGAAAACTGAAGATCTGCGTAAATGGCAGTGCTATAAGACACCACATGATTTTGGTAAATTTATGTTCAGGCTACATAATTTGAATTCCATTATTTCTCTTGTTTTTGAATGAACATGTTGCACGAAGCTTCACAAAGTGAGTGGTCTGAACCCGAATTACCCATTCGGGCTTACGACGAGATCCATTCAATGGTCACAGCAGCCAAAACTGTCATCCCACACACAACAATGATGTATTTTAGCCATTTGCTTGAGTAAACTCTCTTATTTGTTTAAGGTTGAATTGATTCGGAACTGTAGTGGCCTTGGTAACGGGGGCTCGGACCATACACTGAGACGCAGGTCACCAGGCGCGATCTGACAGGCCCCCCCGAGTCCTTGACAAGGGCGAGCCCTGCGATCGTCCCACAACCTCCATGGTGAACCGCTCGGTGAGCAGTGTCGAGCCAGGCTCTGTCCTGTCGAGATGGCTCGGGAGTAGCCCTGTACCGGGTCCTGAGGCCTCGTCCGGAAAGATATCATGACGGGTCCCAGACAGTTGCAGGAGGACATTGAGCTGTGACCTAGCCATGTGCTCCATAACTGCCTTATCCCATACATCACGTTTGACGTCACCCTAGACTGTTACCCGAGCATGCCCTCCACGCACTTGCTTGGGGAAGTAAGGCGAAATCTATAAAAGCAAAGGGACTGTAACCTAAAGAGGTATGTCATTCTACCATAACCTTAGACCTACACTATCTTCCCTAGATCTAACTTGATCATCAAAGGGTCACTGGGCTGCCTCCAGCCCTAGTGACTTGTTGCAGGTCAAGCGGATGGAGCAAGGAACCACGAAGGAAGGAACCAGAGCCCTACCACCGTCCGGATCCCAATTAACTGAACCCCCACAGAAACCAAAACCTGACCAGATGAATCACCTTAATAATAACCGTTGGCTTCTCATTTCAGTTGAGAGAGAGAGAGAGAGAGAGAGAGAGAAGAGCGCACAGCTGTTTAATATCCCCAGCAAAACAATTCCTATTTCATTTACTTGGAAAACAAAAAGCTAAATCAGTTACAACAAAACAGAGCTCGTAAAGAAAAGCAATAAGTAATCTCTCACTGAAGACAACATGTTCTGGGAAAATACACTTATTGATTTCCCAATGATGCAAGCTACATAAAAAGAATATTACACTACTCCTCTTGGCAAAAATAGAAAAGAAGGAGGGAGTTAGCATTGTTAGTTGTCACTGCCTTCTGCACTACAATTTCAACACCGTGATGAAAATGGTTGTCTAAGCTGCCTGCAGACCAACAGGAATGGCAAGAGGAGCTTGCGCGTGTCGAAACTACAAATATTTGGACACCAGAAACTCCATGTTTCTTCCAGAAAGTTACTTGCAATTTTCAATCACTTTGGAGGCAGTAAAGCTGCCGGATACTTCCTGATGCTGTTGAAACATTAGAAAAAATCATCACAAGGAGGAATTTAGACATTACATATAGTTCAGAAAAATGAAAATGCCAATTATACTCAATAACCACTCCATCCCATATTCATTGTTTTTTTGGAACTAACTTTATAAGGAGATATTCAATAATTGCAGCCAAATTCAAATCCCCAAGGTACTGATTTTTCACTATTGTCCTTTTGTTCCTGTTTTAAATCCATCCATAGGGCTTTCTAAGGACAGTCTGGAAAAAAAATTACTTCAACTTTTCCAAGAGAACAAACAATTTGGGAGATCCCAAAATAAGATGGACTGGCAATTTGCGGGTAACTGGATAAGGGCAATTAATGATTCCAGACAAGGATATGCTAAGCAGCATCTAATAACATGTCAATGATGAGAAAAGTTAACATTGTACTAGTTTTCTCATTAAAGTGCGAGATAGCTTTTTGAGTAGCGCTTAGAAACGGGGAATCCAGCTATGTGTTACTGAAACAGAGGATCTCGAGTGTACCCAACATACAGTACAGGTGGGATGTGACAAATGATCAGAGTAAGAACAATTACCATACAACCAATCCTTAAAGTATACGTGGAGTGCACTGGATAAATCACGCTTCCGACTTTCTTCAAGTTGTGTTTCCCTCAAAATCTGCTTAATCTCCCCCAAGTTATTGTGCTGAAACACAATAATCACATTTACTCAAAACATTTGCCAAAGTGAGTAATTAAGACTCATTTGGAATTGCATAGCACCATTTGAAATAACAATAAAACTAGAAATATAGTTCGAAATCAAAACAGCTTGGAGCACATACGTTTCTGTGCTGAGACGCCATATAAGCATCTGGTAATGGAAATGGGTTGTCTTTTGTTGATCCAGAGGATTCACCTTCAAACCAGTTCGGAATCTGTGCACATAAAACCAGATCAGTAAGAGTTTGATAACAAAGAAAGGCAATTAGACCCCTTTTGTTGGACTGGACTAATAAGTTAGTTTGTGGAGAGACCCACACAATTTCCACCAATCACAGGGAGGGTAATGTTCAACCTCTTTAAAAGAGGGTGAATAAAATTATTCTCAATAGTGAAGGGATGTGTAACTTCATAGAAGAAGTAATCCCATCAGACTAACAATAAGGGGATTAATGATTTATGGGATTTCAAATTCGACAGACATGCATGATATGTGGTCCCCTAAGATCTATAGTCCAATGCTTTTATCTGGACAAAAAAGGGGCCCTAGATGAAAATAGAAAGCATATAATAAGCTGAGATCAGGTTCATCCACGGCTCAAAGCGAAATGGTAAAATCGGAATAAGCTGAAGCTATGCCTGAGCTTGAGTAATAATGACAAGTGGATGAACAGTGAACCCAAGCAAAACTACCATCGCCGCATGAATTATCGAACTATACAATGCCACTAGCAAACATTAGTCCACAAAATGGAAAACATACCAAAAAATTAGTGAACTGATCAGGATCCAGGCGGCTAGCGGACTCAGCTTGAACATCAGATTCGCCAGCAGGATGAGATAATGAATCGTGTGGATCAACCGCTCCCAATGCCAGAGGTTCATCCCATTTGTTTATAGTTGCCTGAATGCCAACTTGGTTCATATGCTCCTCCAATTGTGAGTAATGCGTGTTATAGGGTGCCACCTAATGGTGATTTGATACAATCATGACAAAGAAATTTTATTGAACGATAAGCAGAAATGCTTATAATCAAAATGAATTGAATGCATCAAAAGACAGAAATCTTAATGCACCAATGACACCATTAAGAATGCAGACGATTACTAATACGGTTTCAAGATCTGACTAGATTGTACAGACTATAAGAACTAAAGACCAGTTCATAATTAATTTATAGGCACAGAATGATCCAATGAGAAAACCAAATGAGTAGTGTCCACAAAATTTGCCAAGTGCAATCTCAAGTAGAGATTCGTAGCTAATGTCAACTTGAAATACATGTGATTCTATTCATATCCTACACAGCCATAAAATCAGCATCGGGTAATCCTAATAACATTGGGCTTATCAAGATTATCATATTCTGATGTGTCCAGTTGAAATAATTCCACCTTGACTGGAGAAGTCGAAAGCAACTTCGAGAAAGCCAAGTATTTATTGCGACATGCTATAAACAACACCCTACTTCTACGTAGTTCCATGAGAGAGTAGACTAAGAAGACTAGCGCGTGCCACATGAGAGAAATAAACTTTGCAAACCCATCCGCACAGTGAAAAAGATAACACTATACAAAGTATACACTCCACTAAATCAACGACTGGCATAGCTACTATTGGCCAAGTACAACATGAAAAAAGTCAACTTCATGCAGCCATTCTATTAGTAACCTACAGCCGCCAAGACAATGTAGTAAATGAATGCGAAACATCAATGAAGTCAAATAAACTTTGCAAACTCATCTGCACTTGCAAAAGTATAGACAGGTATTCAAAGTACACAATCAACTAAAGCAAGGGCTTGACATAGATACTTTTGTCCCAGCCGCCCAGCAAAACATTAAAGAAAGAACTTCACCCAGCTATTATTGATAAATGATAATGTACAACCACCAATCATATTTCGCTAATACTGGCCAAATTCCCTAGAAGTGATTATCCGTAAATCATGACATTCAAAATAGATAAGATGGTGGAGTAAATTAATTCTGTACAATGCCGAGAATAGTGACACATGTTAAACACCTGCAATTTATGGTTGTCACCAACAATAAGAGGTCGTTGGTTTACGCCCAAGTAGAATACACACTCGCGACAATTGGCAATACAAATACGTTTTGCTGCCACAATGACCTGAACCCGCTCACAATGTTCAACTCTTACTGCCTGCAAAAGGCACAACATTCACAGTAGACACCACATTATTGTCGAAATGATCAAAGCATCATAATGTCAAGTTTGGAGTATATTGATTGCTAGCAGTTTAATCTCTTGACAAAACCATATGCAAAGCGAACCATTATGAATAAAAAAAAAGTGGCTAAATATGTACAATTAAAATTACAAGATAAAGGAGATGAATCACACGAACCAAATGGGACCAGCTTCACAAGAACTTGTTGTATCTAATTGGTGTTACAGACAACAAACACATCATATTGGTGAAAAAGCAGTAACATTCTTGCGCCATGATATTGGTTTGTCGGAGGATTTTTTCGCAGTAGTTGAGATTGGTGGTGGAGATAAAGTCAATGATGTGATTCAACTCCACCCAATAGTTGGAAAAGCTATGAAACGCACAGATTTACGCCAATATCAGGGTGTAAGAATGTTACTGCTTTTTCTTAGAATCAATGATCGGTGCTATGTAAACAATGATTACAACAGCAGGGATGCTCATTAAAGGTCACCCCTTATTCCATTTCTTCCTCAGGTCAGGACCAACCCTCAAAATTGATGGCTTGACTACAAGTAGTTTGTAGCTAAAGCCAATTCTGGTAAAGCAAAGTGGATTCCCAATCGGTCGATAAGAAAATAGCCAAACTTCCTATGGCACATAGACTTTCTTATCTCCAAACTGCATATAGCCCTATGCAAGATAAATTCATGGGGAAGTGGTATCTCTCTGGGAGATTAGAATAGTATCATGATTCCTCGCTGCATTTTCTAAACAATGCAAGGAGATTCCAGTTAACAGATAGGCTACTATCACTTTTCAATAATAAACAGTGAGGCTATTTGAAAGGACAACTGAACCAACAAGATCAGGACATGTTTGAAAACTTGAAGGAGAGAGCTTTATTTTTCTACTTCAAAACTACCTTGCCAACAGCTCCAAGAACTATGGTTGCATCAGAGCATCCATAAATGGTGGCATATCTCAAAGGTGCTAAAACGTAAATGACGGAATCATGGCAATTCACAACCTGCAAAAAGGTAAAATAACACGTTAGAAGCAAAGGCAAGAGCTAACTTCCAAAGGATATATTAAACAACAGAGCCAAAAAAAATAAAAATAAAAATAAAATCAAACTGAAACTGAAACTGCAGATTTTATTTTGTTTTTGGATTAAGAATCTGAAACTGCAGAGGAATGGATATTAGCCTGCCTAAAGTTTGCTAGACATGGCAACATCAATAACAAGCTGTACAGAGAAATTAGGCTCATGCTATTAAGAAGCTGCTCAGTCTCGGCCATCCTGGGCTCTAGACTGGGTTAAAAGCTTTTGGACGTGAAGCCTCAGATTCAGCTTTTGAAGAAAAAAAAAGCTTTATCATACCTGACTTAATCTATACACAATTAAACGACGCTGAGCCTTAGTTTATCAGGATCATAAGCCAATGAGGTTGCATGAAGGCTACAGCTCTGGTCATGACTGTCATAGTTGAACTGATTATTGGCTGGTTATCAATCAAATGCCTCTAATTTTCCAGCTAATCAATATCCAAGCTACACGAAAAAACCTATAGAGTGCTTCTTCTTTGTTTATTTAATATATATTAGGGGTGCAAGTTCAGCTTGGTTTGGTTTGTTCGTAAGGAATCAGCACAGAATGAAACCCAGCTCTGGCTGGCTTTGGTTTAACAACAATCAACCCATGCATAATTCAGTTAAATTGTCTTGGTTCTATGAAGGTCCTGCTACTTTTTTATTCAAATCACAAAAAACTTTTACCAAGAATCGTAGAAGAAACTCAAGTTGCTTGGGAAAAAAGTCAATCTCCACAAGAAAAAAACTTGAGATGCAATTCAAAAGGCTATAGAAGACGAACTTCTTGAAAAACGTTGAGTAGATTTTCTCACTTTTCAAGAGACCACAAACCAACATGCCCCAATGCTTTTGAAGTGCACATGTCCACAAAGGATTTTATCCGTACAACCAAAAGTGAAGCGATAATGAAAATCCCAGATGGATATGTGAAGATATACCCTACCTGAAAAGGGTTACAAAGAAAAGTAAAAGAGTATTGCAGTATCCCTGTCCCATGTCCAAACTTCTAACCCCCAGAACACCATAAAGTGCTTTCATTCAAGATAAACAAATTAAATACATAAAGCTCCTATTGTGCACAGTGCTACTTAACACTTAACAGGCCAAGTTCCTAATAGTATACAATTAAATTGTACCCAAGCTTGAATAGATGGTAAAATTTTACAACTCCAACCCTAATTCAGTATCAAACCCAGTAAAGCCCAACCAAATTAGCCACGTTGACGTGATTTCCAAATGGCCATACTCCTAACTGACTTTAGATAGTAAATTAGCAGCTGAAGTACGATAACTAAACATAGATGATAACATTAATTGAAATTCAAACACCAAATAATGCAGCACAACCCTTCAACATTTAAGCTACAACAAGGATAAGCTAAGTCCTATGAAAGCAGCCAAACCTTCACTGAAGATCCATTCAGATCAGATGCTTGCTTTACATATGATGATTTGGAGATTCCCTCAATAAAGCTAGGACCCCTTGCACTTGTCAAGGCCTTGATCGAACTTGCAGAGGCATCAGCCATAGAAACATCCTGGTCGGAGGCATTGGGCAGCCCATTTTCTTTTGGAGGAACTCTCTCACAAATATGTTCAAAAGCAGAGGCTATATTCACAAGAAGCCAATCATGAACTTGACTTGCAGGAACCGGAGCAGCAGGCATTTCAGGATCTGAGTTAGCAAAAAATGGAGCCGCCTGGCCCAAAGGAATTCTTTCTGATCCTTTTTCACCAAAATAAATTAGAAACTCAAGGTGCTTAAACTTTTCCAATGTCAAAACCTGGAAGTGGGATAAACCAGCATTTAGAGCATGTCAAGGAAAGTGCTAAACCACAATCTCTAGTACACTCAAATTGGAAAGAAAATAAACCAACACGTCTGGTTGTAAGTGAAAAGTAGAGTTAGCAATTCAAAACAAGTGAGCATTCTATTAGGTCTACACCAAAGATAGAATGCTGAGAGGAAGTACATTGCAGCTACATATCTCGATATTTGTGTCCCTACTTACTATGGACCACCAAAGTCAAATAGATTAAACACTAGCAGAAAATCTGAACCAGAAACTTTGGCAGTTTACCTGTCAATCCTTTCCCAACCAGACAAATGCAGTATGGTTTTTATAGTAACCAAACATAATAAGACAATCAAAAGCAGGAACAACAAACCTGAGATTCTTCCCCTTCTCCTTCCACAGAATCTGCCAGAAGAGTCAGAAT
>CM033791.1:1383386-1508386 GCA_019656835.1 Rhododendron ovatum
GTTGGCCAAGTGCTTCTGCAAATAGGATAACTGATGAACCTCCTCATCCGCTTGTGAAGGCACAAAACGACGGCTATTGCTACGCACAAGCTGCAATTGATGGAATGATGAGCCAAGTGTAGCATTCCAATTACAAAAGTTCATTCTGGCCAAGAGATAATGACCAAAGATAGGGCAAGCAGTATGAGCACAACATGAATTAAAGCAAATTTTACCTCCTCACAGTGATCAAGGACACTTTTAACCAAAATATAGAGTGAAAGTGTCATCCCAATCGATTAGATGAATAAGAAAGATGAATTTTCAATGATTCATTTTTGTTTCTCACTGTAGTACTTTATTTTCTCTCTTTCTTGTCATCCAAAGAGCCCTCATTCACATTTAACATCATTTGCACTTAATTAACCAAAATTTGAACTCTCACCTGCAATGGTGAGAGAACCAACAAATACCCATTAAAAGCCGAATAGTAGCGACAGGTCTCTATTAAACTCTTTTTTTTTCTTTTTATCTAAGGTCCTTATTAAACTAGAAATCCCTCTTAAACTACCAAATTCAAATTTGAACTACATCGAATAATGACGTCAAATCCCTTCATTTGAAATCCATAGATATAGAACCATTCCTTCAACACGTTAATGTTTTACCAATTTATCATTCTCTAAGACACAATTACACAAAAAACCCAATGAGTAACCTGCAATGGCTAAAGATAATGTCAACTAGCCATTAAAAGCTGAATAATAATGTCAAATCCGTTAAACTAGAAATTCCAATTAAACTATCAAAATTTAAGCCATTCTCGTCGAGTAATAACGTGAAATCCCTCCTTTGAAATCCATAGCTATCCAAACTAACCCCAAACCAATCCACTTCAACACACATTAATTCCTTCCAATTTAAACTGATCCATCAAGTTTAAAACTTGAGCAAACACAAACATTAATTGCTTCCAATTTATCATTCTCTCACACACGATTAAACAAAAAAAAAAAAAACGAATTCAATAAGTCACCTGCAATGGTGAAAGAGCCGACAAATAGCCATCGAACGCCGACGTCGACGGCCACACGTCCGCCACCGCAGCCGAGTCCTTGTGCGTCCTCGGCAGCAACCTCTTATACGACTGAACATACAAAAACAGAATCAAATCACACAAATCGACTCCGCCGCCCGCCTCGATATCGCAATCGGAGTAATGGACAGCGGCGATCGTGTCGACGATGAGCCGCGCGTGGTCGGGCGGGATCTGGAGGGCCTCGGACAGGGCGAGCGAGTCGACTCGGTGGGATAGGGTTTGCTTGAGGGAGAGTAGGGTCTGCGTGGGGTCGGTGAAGATGAGCTTCGGTATTGGGAGGAGGCCGTGCTCGAAGGGCTCTCTCCGTGGGTGGATAATGTGCGGCCTCGTCTTGGTCGAGGATTTAGTCGACGTGGTCGAGGGTTGCTCGGTGGTGGCGTCGGCCATGGATGTAGTTACAGAGAGAGGAATTCGAGGGGAAGAAAGAGAGAAGGAAATGCCGGTGACAGATCTCTGATGTGAGAGAGACCGAGAAGAGAGAGAGAGAGAGAGTGGAGGGAGAGAAATGATGGAGCTACCCACCCCGTTCCACGCCCCGAACAGAGAGGGGATCCGGTTTTTTTTTTGGGGATTGGGTCTGTGGGCCGCCCATAAGTTACGCTTGGGTCTCTCTTAATTCTATCGGGCCTTATCGGCCCAAATTTCAATTCTGTTTCAAGCAAAAAGTGGTTGGGCTTCTAGGTGCAAACCTCATTCATTCTCGGAAAAATGATGGCCTATGACGTGTTTTGATAATTAATACCCTTCAAGAATATGTTAAGAACAATTGTTAATGCTGAAAATATTCTTAGCGGATATTAATCATTAAAACATGTCATTGGCCGTCATTTTCCCTTCATTCTCTCCCTTTCTCTCTCTAGAAAAGCCCTCATTTTCACATCTAAGATTTAATCTTTCAATTTTCTATCAATAAAGTTAAAACAAATATTGCAATGACAATTGAAGCGATTCGAAATGAATTCTTACCTCAAGTTAGAACAAGTTCGTATGACATTTCAGACAATATTCTAAATTTTTGTGAAAAGAACGTGCGTATTTCCTATTTGGATTGTAGTAGTGTTGAATGGGGCATGAACCTCCAACTTTTAAGTGAACTTTCTACACACTACATAATGTTACCTGTGCGTGTGACTAAGATGTGCAATTGGAACCCTGACCACCACTACTTTTAGAATGTACCTTAGAGCAAAAAAAGAGTGACGCAATGACGTTACTAATGATATCTTCAAACCATGGTATTGGCAAACGTTGGTGCATGTTTGTGCCGAGTCTTATTCCAACATCAATTTGACTCTCTTATATTTTCTTTTAATGTCACATCGCCATCAGTTAAAATCAAGTCGCTGACAATGTGGTAGCCCATGAAGAGAGAGACAGAAGGATTCAGAACCCCTGATGTGTCAAATGTGGACTTCAATTTAAGGCCACAAATCACTGGACAATTAGCAACAACGTTTTCGGTAATTCCCACACCCCCTCCAATTTTTTCTTCGATCGGCAAAAGTCAGTATTGTTAGAATAGTTAGATTAATTAGCACGTTGAAAAATGAGTTGAATTCCTAATCTCATTTCCCCTAGCACGTAAGTGCACCCGCTAATACCGTCTGACCAAAGAATTCTTGGCATGCATATCTCTACAGATAGTTGGAATTCGGGTTCCCAAAAAAAATAAAAATTTCTTGGCTGTTTAGCTTTTAGTTTGAGTAGTGTGTTACATGTAATTCATGAAACAATCTGATCGTTTTTTTTTTTTTTTAAAGCAACAATCTGATTGTTATCGCCTTTAATCAATGCAGTTGTCTCAACAATACAGAATGGGAGGGGCTGTAGTGCACCTGCAATACTATACCATGTAGTGCGACCAATCCGACCATCTATCTCGGTGCGAACGTACGGCTTGAATTTAATCTGAGCTCCTACAAATCCTAACTGTCCATTGTTCGGAAGAAAATCTGAGCCGTCCATTATCGAGATAGATGGCCAGATTGGTGGGGTGCACTACAGCACCCCGGGTCCCAACAATACTAGGAAAAACAGTCACGATTGAAATGTAATAATCTAACCATAAGTGATTACACTTAATCATAGGCGCCATCATCGATCATCAGCGACACCATCATATACATGTACTTATACATATGTTTAATACCTCTTACTTAAAGGCATTTTGAACAAAATTTTAACACTTTCTCTTAATTCTTGTGCATGAATACATTTGCCTCCAAATTCATATCAACTTTTTCATTTTCACAAATTGTCCAAACCAACACACGTGAAGTTATGGTTTATTATCTAACGAACTTGGCTTGCTTGCAAGACGTTGTGCATTAGTACGTTGTTGATAATATTGGTGGGAGTATTTTGTTAGATTATGTTCGATTCAATTGAGTAATTGCCTCGTACGTTGCTCCGATTTAAGTCATTTTTACGAATGGTATATTAATTTATTGTAGGTTCTTTTGAAAAAAAAAATGACAGAGAAATTAAAAACATACGTACAATGTAGCTTCCTCAAAAACCCATGATCCAAACACAGCTTCACAAACTTATCCAAACAATTTCATGTCAAGGAAGGATAATTCACACCAATGAGGGGTTCGTTCGGTGGTGGGAACTCAGGACCTGATTGAACTAGACCCAAATTCGAGTTCTCATATCCCCTATTAAGGCCAAATATACTCATAGTATCATTCACACGCGTGATCAGATTTCAGCTTTGAATAGAAAATTGTATACAATTATACAACATACTTGTAGGAACAAGCAAAGAGTTATGCTTTCATTTCTTCGTTGCAAGTCTGATTAGAAATTTCCTAGGATGCCCCTGACATAAGAGCGGTGTAGTCTATAATGACTGACAAGATAATAATCCTCCATGGAGGTGACGGGATAGCATAAATACACTTTTACTTTAAGCACCTTAAAAAAAGAAGGATAATTCTCTCTCTAATGCAAGGTGCATTACAAAAACAAAAAGTCTAGGACCACTATGTGGTTCCACTGCAAAAGTCCACCGCACGTCAAATGAGACTCACTTTGGGCCCTACAAAAATACAGAAAAGTGTCCATAAATTTCAAAATAATTTTGAATGGGATCCTGAAAAAAATCAGCTCCAACAGACATCGATATATATGTTTTCTAAATTTTTAAGGGTGAAACTGATCAGTTGGGCAGTTCACCCATACGAATTCAGAAAACGTACCTACTGATATCCGTTGGAGCTGATTTTTTTACAATGCCCCATATATAAAAATTATTTTAAAATTTACGGATATTTTTTAGTATTTTTGTGAGGCCTGCGGTAGAATCGCAGTGGTCCTAGACCGACAAAAAAACTAAACCGCAACAAGTATAGGTCATGTAACCCCCATAGAAAGTGCACAAGTTTTATCAGAAGCCGGTGGAGAAGTACTTATTAAAATGTTGGGTTCCATTTGAGATAAGAGTCCGACTAAGGGATAAAGACTACACTTTGGACAACAGAGAGGCCATGAGAAAGCAGAGGTGGACCCACAAATGTGTACATCTGAATTAAATGCAAATATTGGTCTTTAAATGGGTCAATTGAACGAAACAGAAAAAAAAGAACCCCACATTCATCAATGAGGATGAAACAGAATCCCCAGAAAAGTTCCCACAACAAGATGAAGATTTACTAAATATAGAAAACAGGAAGAGAAAAAAAAACACGAGAGGGGGTCCCACTGAGGGACCCACTTGGGGATTTTGGACTTTCTCAACGTGGGGTTGGTTTGAATTATTGAAGCCCTTGTTGGCCCCTCCCTGAGACTTTAGGACCCACCCCTTTGAAAACACAAAGGTTGTAAATCGTTTTTCTTTTTGTTCATATACTATATATTTAGCAATACAGTATTTATGTCAATATATCACCACATTTGTGTTCACATACGTATATGTATGATCACTACACAGTCTACACTTGAGCGTGGAGAAGTTTTTGGGTGTCGGGGGAGGGTATCACAGTCGGTGATCTCGATCAGCTGTTCAAATGTGTTTTGAATGGTCCGAATTTTAGAGAGAGAAGAAGAGAAGAGAGTGGTGGGGCAAGGAGAGAGAGAGAGAGGAATGATATTGAATGACTTTAAGCCATCCAAAACACATTTTAGACGGTTGGGATCACCGACAACGAGGTTAATTTCCAAATCCAAACGCTCTTTTATACCCTTCCCAGTTTTAGCATGCATTTCCGTACATCTTTATGGCTTTCCCATTACATAAAGCAATTTAAAGTAAAGTCTAACCCGTTTCCTTTATGTCTCAAGTCTTTTAGCGTAGCCAAATTGCCTTGTTATGGTGAAAGAATGCAAACCCTAGCATGGGACTGTGTCTATGGGACCATTTTAGCAATCTTCCTTTGAATGGAATTCTATTTCCTCTCAGGTTTCTATGGGACCATTTTAGCAATCTTTCTTTGAATGGAATTCTATTCCCTCTCGGGTTTTCATTTTATCCCCTACATATTTTCGCCAACACGCTTTTGAAGCACGTGGAAAACACCCATCCACTATATGAGCTAAGAAATTTTAACAGACTCTTGTACTCATCAGAACTAATTTTCCGTGAAATTAATTTTTTTTTTTTTTTGCACAAAATTTTACTCCGAGTCTTATTAGTGAAAACTTGCTATTGGACTGTTTTTGGTAGTATATCCCTTGAGTTAGTTATACCAATGTGCAAGGACGGAGTCAAAATTTCAGCTGAAAGAACTAAAGAAGGCAAAAATATATAGTCCATGGGCAATGAGGGTGATGGCAGCTCTAAGCCTAGCTAGTTGAGCCTAAAATGCTAGGGCATCTGCGATATAATATATGAGGCTAACAACAACATTATCTCTCTTTTTTTTTGCTCGGCAAAACGAAGATTTATTGACTCGAAAAGGGTACATCGAGAGGGGAACTCCTTAAGCACAGAAGCTTAAGGAGAAAAGGAAACAAAAACAGAACGACAAAAAAAAACCATCTAACAGATAATTGGACCACACCACTCCCAAAAAAATAGAAATAAAAAAATTATACTTTCACCTTCCTCATTCCATCAAGATAACCCTTAAAATCTTCCACTGAGTGTACCTTAATATCAAATTTCACCTTGACCCACATTGCTACTCTGGTCTTAATTAGCTCCACTAGATCCTCCTCTCGCCAAGAAACATTGTTGAACACCATACTATTCCTAGCCAACCATATGGACCAAATTGTTGCCTGGAACGTTGTCTCCCACAAAAACTTCTCCAAATTTTTGAAACCACTACCCAGCCACCAAGTAAAGAGATCTAACAGTGAAGCAGGGCAGACCCAATTGAGATGCCACCAATCAAGAAGCAATGACCAAACACCCCAAGAAAATTGACAGTGAAGAAAGAGATGCTCCGGCGTTTCTAAGTGTAAAGAGCAGAAGGGACACAAACTCGATTGGCCCTCAGGGATCAAATTTCTATGGAGGAGAACCGACCTCGTTGCTACTCTGTCTTGAAGCGCCAACCACAAAAAGATTTCCACCTTGGGTGGACTAACACTTGTCCAAATCGAACCCATCACCCGATTGCTTGTGAAGCTCAATTGCTCCCATCTGTTGTAGACGGATTTCACGGAAAAACATTTATCAGAAGACCATCTCCAGCTTAAAGCATCACACTTGGACTGATCCAAAAGCACCGGCTGTAATCTCAATAGCAAATCATCAAGTTGTTGATTTTCCCAAACCCACAATCTTCTCTGGAATAACAGATTCCAATTGCCATCTCCGTTTGAGTTTTTTAAATGACTAATCACCATATCTTTTTGAGTAGATAAAAGATAGAGACGAGGGAACTCCTCCTTAAGAGTTGTGTCCCCTAACCAGGCCTGGTTCCAAAAGGAAACCTCTTGTCCAGAGTGAACCTCTATCCTAAATCCCTCCTGGATGATGGACCCAATACCAGAGGATAAATCCCCTACCGAACAAATGTCCTTCCAAATGTTAGAAGCCTTACCAGAAGAAGGCAAGCTAGGTAACCAGCATCCGTGCTCCAGATTATATTTGCTTTTGACTACCTTTGCCCAGAGGGAGTTGCTGTTCGTATAAAATCTCCACCACCATTTGGCTAAAAGAGCAAGGTTTTGGACCATCAGATTCTTAACCCCTAATCCTCCATACTCTTTCTTTTTTGAAATCACCTCCTGTAACGCCCCGACTTTTCGGAAGTAATATAAAATAAAATTTTAAGAAAATTTACTAAATAAATATAATTTTCTAAAATAAAGTTTAGCTATTACAGTCGCAAGATAAATTTGTTGATTCAAAATACATTAATTTCAGAGCTGACTCTAGATTTGATACCAATCCGAAACATACTCGATCTTCGTTCTTGATATTCTTTCCGTGTTGAACTGCAACATCTTTGAATCCTCTTCATTGAATCCTGCGCCCACTAGCAAATTGATCGCCGAAGCAAACGATTTGCCAGGATACAGACGTATCCGTGAGTGATAAATCACCCAGTAAAATAATCCAACCCAACCACCCCTCTTACTTTACAATTAGCAGATAACAAGAGAATATTGAATCGATGAAGCCAAACAAATATTCTCCACATAAGTCAGTTCATTAACAAGATAATATTAAATCGAAGAAGCCAAATATTCTCCACATAAGTCAATTCATTACTATCCATAACCTAACGTGAAATCTAAGATCTCTCCGCGAGATCTTTCCTCCCTCAACCGCTAGCTATGCTCGGTCCCATGAGATCACTTCCCTTTACTGTCGCAGATGTATCTAAGTTATGTACCGAGTATACATCCCAATAACTACAATAAGCGGAAAGCTTATCATGCCTGAATCATAACTAGGGTTCGCTTATCTTATGTACCACTTTCACAAATCACGTCACAATCACCACTGGACTCCCGCCAGTATATCAATTTATCACTGGACACCCGCCAGTCTATCAATGCATCACTGGACACCGCCAGTTTCAATCTCATCACAAATCTCAACATCACGCCTGCAGGCAATCTAGAAATAAAAACTTTTCACTTCATCCATTACCTAGCACCGTCTAAGTGAATTCTATTCGCATACCACCCCATGTCTCTAGGGTCCAATCTAACATTCAAATCAAGTATCGATGCAATATATAACAAATCGATAATAATAATTAAAACAATTAATAGATAATGAAATCACGCAACTTTTTATGGATGGACCGTTGCCCTTAATCTTGTATGGTCACAACGTCAATAATCAAGTAAGAGTGTTAAAATAATTTAAAAGGAAAATTTTCTGGCCTCTTATTAATTAATTCTAAGATAATAGATTAATTAAAAACCAATTAAATACATTAATTAGATAAAAATATTAAAATATTTATCATGACTTTAATAAGGGTTCGAGAGGTCCTATGCAATCAGTTGAGTGTCAAAAGTTGGGTTCGGAGGGTCACGAGATTAAATTAAATAAAGACGTTTAAATAAAGTGACCGAAAGCGAAGTAAATAGATAATAATTAATTTACAATTTAAGATATGTTACTGTTAACAAGATTTCATCTTCAGAATATAGAGAGTCTAAATAAAATTATTCGGGTATTTATAAGAAGGTTATATGGTCGTAAAGAATTTTTGATCGGAAACGCTATAAGAACAACAATAAATAGTAAAATAAATAAATAAAATATTAATTTAATAAGATATCATCTTTGAGATGCAAGAAGTCTAGAAAAAATTAATTTGGGTGTTAAAACGTTGTTTGGAAGGTCGCAATGATTTTTCGCTTGTAAACTTTGATAGATAACTAATAAATGATTTAATAAATAGATAATTAAATAAAAAAAATATGATCTTAACAAGTTATGATCTTTCAGATGTGAAAAGTCTAGAAAAAATAGTCCGGGCGTCAAAATTGAGGTTTGGAAGGTCGCAAAGTTGTTTCGAAACATTTAAAACAAACTCGATCTACCAGATAAATTAAACTGATATAATTAATACTTTTTATACTAATATGATATTATATTGTAAGAAAATAATATCAAGTAAGTAGTTTTCTATAATATTAATATCATAAAGATTGTAAAATAAATATCATAATGATCGTCTTATTATTAAATAATTACATATAAAGTGTCGGGTTCAAGAATAATATCAATTTGATAAATACGGCAGAAAACGCGCGATTAACTCTATTTTTTTCGTTCGGGACATAGGGTTAAGCATATAAACACTTAATATACTTAGAGAAGGGATTGGATAGAATTATAGTACCTTTAATCGGATCGAGTTGATTTAAAAACGAATCTTGAATTTTTTTGGGGAAGAAAACTTCGGGTTCTTTGATCGGGAGACTTTGGAACCGAATTGGACGACGCTTGGTGATGCTAGGAGTAGTAGGAAGAGATTGGAATGGTCGGATTGAGTTTCAGTTGGGTCTTGGTACGAAACCCACTTTTCTCTCTCTTTCTTTCTCTCTCTAAAACTCCATTGATTGGAATTTGGGTTTCTTCTGGTTTTTCTCTCTTTTCTGGACTGGTGGGGCGTGGAAAATATTGTATAAATTTCGTGGTCAAAGGGGGTGGGGTATTTATAGGACAATTTCGGTGGAAGAAGATAATAGTGAATTTAATGGGGTTGGGTTCATGGGATTTGGAATGGACGAATTTGGCTTGGTTTTAGGGTTAGGGAGGAAGTAGAAACTGAGTAGGAAACGGAGAGATGGAAGGAGTGTGCATGTAAATAAAATAAATAAAACTAAGATAATTAAGATAATTATATTTGTATAAATCTATTAAGGAAAAGAATTATAATTATGTTTGTATATATCTATTTAAAGAAAAGAATTAATCAATAACACTTTTTAAATAATTAATCGATTACTATAGATTATTTGATTAAAAATAATTTCTTTATCGAAAAAAAAATAGGGCAAAAATCCGGGTCGTTACACCTCCCATTTAACCAAGTGAATCTTTCTCTTGTCCACCGTATCACCCCAAAAAAATTGTCTCTGGATCTTGGCTAGCACTTTTGCAACTGACACCGGCATTTTGAACATGGACATGAAGTAAATTGGCAAACTGTTGAGGGATGAATTCATTAAGGTAAGTCTACCCCCTGTAGTGTTAAATCTTCTACGCCAAACACTTAGCCTTTTCTCCATCCTTTCCACCACGGGATCCTAGGTTTTGACTCTATTCGGATTAGCACCCAGTGGTAAGCCTAGATATTTGATCGGCAAGTGATCAATTTTACAACCCATAACCATAGCAAGGGAGGATACATCGTGTTGACTCACTCTAATCCCACACAAAGAGCTTTTGGAGAAGTTTATCTTCAACCCAGACATGAGCTGAAAACAACGCAGAATTCTTTTGATGTTCGCTAACTCCTCCCTGTCAATATTGCAAAAAATAATTGTGTCATCAGCAAATTGAAGGTGTGTGACAGTGACACCATTTTGTCCATTTGACCCAACTCTTACTCCTCTGATGATATTCTGCTCCCTCGCCCTTTCGAGCAAAATATTGAGCCCTTCAACCACAATATTGAAAAGAAAAGGAGATAAAGGGTCCCCCTGTCTAAGCCCCTTATGAATTCGAAATTCCTTTGAAGCAGAACCGTTTATCAACACTGACATGGATACCGAAGACAAACACTCCTTAATCCAATCACACCATTTCTCCCCGAAACCCAATTTTGCACTTAGATCCAGTAAAAAACCCCAATTAACACAATCATAGGCTCTTTCGAAGTCAATTTTCAGAATCAAACCCCCATGGGAGCTGTTTTTCCACCAATGAATGACCTCGTTAGCAATAAGGACACCATCCAATATTTGTTTACCCTCAATAAACGCTGCCTGGGATTCACCTAGAAGAGGAGGTAATTGGTCTTTGAGTCGATTAGCTAAAACCTTTGCTAGCACCTTATAAACCCACCCCACCATGCTTATGGGACGAAATTCCTTGAAAGACCTGGGGCAATCTACCTTAGGGATTAACGTTACAAAGGTGGAGTTGATACCTCTAGTGAGTTTGCTATTGGAATGGAATTCTGAAAAAAATTGCAAAAGCAGATCCTTCAAAAAGCCCCAACCTTTTTTAACAAACGAGAAATTGAAGCCGTCCGGTCCTGGAGCCTTAACACTGTTGCAATCTTTTAGAGCCGCAAGGACCTCCCCCTCCTCAAATGCGTTGCCTAGCTGAGTTGAAATGGTAGGTGGTAGAACCCGAGGGAACTCACCCCCCAAAACTGGTCTCAACCTTCTCTCTTCTTTAAAGTTATTGCTAAAGTGGTCAACAGCTGCTTCCTTAATTTCCAAGGGATCATCTAGCACTCTATCATTCACCTTTATCGAGCCAACCATATTCCTCCGATACCTATTATTTGCAATGGCTTGGAAGTACCTAGTGTTCTTATCCCCCAATTTCATCCAATTCAATCTTGACTTTTGTCTCCACATAGTTTCAGTCAGCCGACAGAGTCTCCAAAATTCTGTTTTAGCCCTGCACCTTAATGCTATCTCCTCTGCATTGAGTGTCCTCTCTTCCACTAATAAATCCAATTGATGAAGAAGTTCCGCTTCCTTGTCCTGTAGGGCTATGTTTACATCCCCAAATTCTTCTTTGTTCCACACCTTAAGCTTGTCTTTGATTGCCCTCAATTTTTGCAGAATGATAAACCCAGCCCAACCACTCACCTGCGTATTCTCCCATGTTTCCTTAGCAATATCCATACACTTCGGGTTTGATAGCCAAATATCCATGAATTTAAAAGGTCTGGGACCCCAATCTCTACTATCGTCTATCAACATAATAGGACAGTGATCGGAAATAGGCCTGTGGAGCCCCCATTGGAAAACTTTGAAGCTGTCCAACCACTGTTGAGAGAGTAAAAATCTGTCCAACCGACTAAGAATTGCGTGATCTTGGTAGTTAGTCCAGGTAAACTTCCTTCCAATCATAGGGATGTCAATTAGTTCCATTGAGTTATGAAACTCCAAAAACTCCCTCATTCTTCTCTCCATTCGTTGGCACCCTTTCCTTTCACTAACAGAAGCAATTTCATTAAAATCCCCTCCCGTACACCACGGTAAAGGTGAATTCCTCTTCAAACCTAGAAGTTCATCCCACAAGATTCTCCTGTTTCCCGCCTCATTCGGAGCATATACATTGACTAGGCAACAGGGGAAAGAATTATTAACCACACCTTGCAACACAATAAAAGACCTATGGGAGATGATATTATCCGCTTTGAAAAAAGCTCTATTCCAGATAGACAATAAACCCCCAGAGGCCCCAGCAGCATTAGAAAAGGCAAAATCAAAATCACCACTACCCCACAATTTCTGAACAACAAATCTATCAATGCATCCCAGTTTAGTTTCTTGAATAAATATCAAATCTGGCTTCCTTTTTTTGATTAACTTCGACACAAAACGCTTTTTGACAGAGCTCCCCAAACCCCTAATATTCCAAGATATAATCTGCATAAAGACAACAAAAAATCCCAAAACAGCAAACACCAAGGAAAAAGACAGCTATCCTCTAGCTTCTCTCTCCAACAGAGCAGAATAGTCCTGTGCTTCTAATTCTATCATTTTACCAAGAATCACATCATCATTAGGGCGAAAAATGATACCTAATTGACCTCCAATCTCCATAGTAGCCTGGACCTCTCTGAGTACGGCAGAGCCACTTTGAGCAGGTTCGTCGGAGGAGAAAGAAGAGATTGTCTCCGGCTGGTCGGAGTTTGGATCAATTTCCTCGCTTATACTCATCAGATTTGAGAGTTGTCTCCGCCTCCTTCTCCTGCACCCCGCATCGTTGAGGTCCACCATCAAGTTAATACTGGGAAATTGGGATATTCGTACCAGCTCCGAAGAAACTTCAGCTCTAAGTTCCCTCCGATGTCCATCGGCTTCATCAACCATCGGATTCTGCGGACTTGCCCGTTGTTCGTAGCGAGCTACATCTGCAGAGCACCCACTGAGATCTTTTCCACCGACAGCAGAAGAAGTGGGTTTATCAACTAATAAAGGCTCCAAAGACTTCTCCGAATTAAAGGATAAAATGGGTCGCAGATCATTAAGAAGGTCCACAGCCCCTTCTTGGGCCAAATAGGCCTCTTTGGACAAAAGAGGACTATGGGCCACCCAGTCCAGAGCAAGCCCACCCTTTCCCAAAACTTCTACGGAGTCCTCAACTCTTGATTCAAAACTCTCTGAATTGACTTGATTGCATGGTATGACTGGCATTAAAAGCTCTCCTGACTCCCTATGCTTCAAGCCCCCGCTTTGTCCACCAACTTTCCCAGTAGACAAGACCCATCCTTCACCAACCCCTATAGACCTCTTAGTCTCTATTTTTTTTTCCACGTCATCATCTCCTTCCTGCTCTCTGCATAAACCGAGCATCCTGGTTTCCATCTCCATGACTGAAAATGGACCAACATTCTCCTTAACTTGAGGATAGGAGGCTTCAACTTCATCTGGGTTGGTAAACGTTGAGATTTCCGAAATCTTTACATCATAACTTACACCGTGAACCTCGACTCGAATCCATTTATCTATGGTACAAGATTCGACCGTGGCTACCAATACTTTCCCTTCCGCAAAGGATAGTTCCTTCAGGGTTGATTCGTGTAACATAATAAAGGAGCCCTACATCTCTGCTATCAGTTTAAAAATTGCTGCATTCCATACATTTAAAGGAACACCTTTACAACTTAGCCAGACAAATCTCTCCAAACTAGCTGGTTCACCCCTCCATGGTTTCACATTAGCAAACCATAGCTTCATCCATTGATGCTGAATCATCTCATCCCTAACCTCTTGGTTTTGGAACGTAATCAGAACAACCCTTCCACCCAACGATCGAAACTGGGCCAATCGGTCAGTTTCCATACTAAAACCCACTTTTAGAGTCTTCATGGATACAACTTTGTGCATCACTGCCACTGCACTCCTATGGAGCCACCCGTTGCCACTGGGATTGATCTTGATCGTGTTCCTCTGACCAGGCTCTGTTCTTGAGGATTCTCCTTTTAGAATTTGGGCAAAGGACTTGTTATTCCCATCCACTCTGCCATGGAACTCAGTCCTACTATTCATCCTGCCTACCTCTTTCCCTGATCTCTGGATTGGATTCATCCCTTGACTGGTTCCATTTTCTTTCACCGATGGAGGCCAGAATTTGCGTACTCTGGATTTATCTTCATTAAAACCAAAGCTGGCTTCTTTAACAAAAAGCCTATCATTGTCCACCCACACTCCATTCAAACGCGAGATTGCCAAGCTAACTGCTGCGTAGCAGTCATACCTGACAAAGCCGAATTTATTGCCTGTACGCTTGCTTCGTTTCCGCGGTATAAAGACATCCTTAGCTTGCCCATATTTATTGAAGACCCTCTTTAACCATACCTGGTCTCTGTTCTCAGGGATATTGTCCACAAAGACAGTGAGAGGCAGTAGAGAGATTTGATATTCAAAAGATATGGGGTAATGCTAATATGGAGTTTGCTTGTTCCAATTCAGTGGGTGCTTCGGGGGGTCTTATTAGTATTTGGAATAAGGAGTTTTTTACTGCTAATAATATTGTGGTCCATAGATTATTCATTTTGATGAGTGGGTTGCTGTATGATGAATTCCCATGTACGCTTGTCAATGTGTACGCTCCAAATGAGACAGTGGCTAGAAGAGTGTTATGGGAGGAGTTATTGGTGCTTAAGGCAGGTTGTAATGGTCCATGGTGCCTGGGAGGGGATTTCAATGAAATTAGGGTGATCAATGAAAGGGTGGGATGTTTACGGATTGAAAGGGGCATGAGAGAGTTCTCTGAGTTCTGTAACAACATGGAGCTGATTGACATGCCAATGCTTGGCAGGAAATACACATGGACAAACTACCAGAATAATGCTATCCATAGTCGGCTGGACAGATTTTTGGTTTCCCATCAATGGCTTGAAAAATATAATATTTTGCAATGGGGGCTGCCGAGACCAATCTCTGATCACTGCCCAGTAATGATTAGGGATGACAACAGGGATTGGGGTCCTAAACCATTTAAGTTTATGGATATTTGGCTCTCTAACCCTAAGTGTATGACTTTGGCCAAAGAAACATGGAATGAGGTACAAATAGTGGGGTGGGCCGGCTTCATTCTAGTTCAAAAATTGAAGGCTATCAAAGATAGGTTGAGAGTCTGGAATAAAGAGGAATTTGGGGATGTCAACTCTGCTCTACAGGAGAATGAAGCTAAACTACATCAACTCGATTTGGTAGCCGAAGAAAGACCTCTTGATCATGATGAAAAGGCCCTCAGATGCAAAGTAAGAGCAGAATACTAGAGGCTCTATAAGCTTTCAGAATCTTTATGGAGACAGAAATCACGGGTTAAGTGGCTAAAGTTGGGGGATAAGAATACAAGGTACTTTCAGATCGTGGCGAATAACAGATTTAAGCGGAATATGGTAGGTTCGGTCAGAGTTAATGGTAGAGCCGTGGAGGACCCCAATGATATTAAGGAAGCTGCAGTTGTCCACTTCCGAAGTAACTTCACAGAGGAAAGGAAGATTAGACCGACTTTGGGGGGACTTTTTCAGAGATCCTTGTCCGGCGATGTCACCTTACGTTTGGAAAGACAGTTTGAGGAAGGGGAAATTGTGGCTGCTCTAAAAGGGTGCAATAGCTTAAAGGCTCCGGGCCCGGATGGTTTTAACTTTTCGTTTATCAAGAAAGGGTGGGATTTCATGAAGGACGTAATTATCCAATTCTTTTCAGAATTTCACAAGAATGGAAAGCTCACGAGAGGTATTAACTCAACCTTTGTTGCTTTAATTCCTACGGTTGATTGTCCTACTTCTTTTAAGGATTTTAGACCTATTAGCATGGTGGGGAGTGTTTATAAAATCCTATCCAAAGTGTTAGCTAATAGGATTAAGGAGCATCTTCTTGTTATCATTGGTGAAGCCTAAGCTGCTTTTGTAGGGGGTAAACAAATATTGGATGGTGTTTTGATTGCTAATGAGGCTATTCGTTGTTGGAAAAATTCTGCTCAAGGAGGTTTAATTCTTAAATTAGATTTTGAGAAAGCGTATGACTGTGTGAATTGGGGTTTTCTTTTGGATATGCTTAAGAAGGTAGGTTTTGGGGAGCGGTGGTGTGGGTGGATTAGAGAATGTTGTTCCATAGTTTCTATGTCTGTCTTGATTAATGGATCAGCTACAAGGGAGTTCCAAACCCAGAAAGGATTGAGACAGGGGGATCCCTTATCACCCTTTTTGTTCAACATAGTAGCTGAAGCACTCAATATCATGCTGGAAAGAGCTCGTGCGAAAAATATCATTAAAGGCGTAAAGTTGGGGAACAATGGAGTAACTATTTCCCACCTGCAGTTTGCCGATGATACGATTCTTTTTTGCAACAACGATCTGGAGGAAATGGGGAACATTAAACGAATTCTTAGGTGCTTTCAATTAATGTCTGGCCTAAAGATCAACTACTCTAAGAGCTCCATTTGTGGTATAAATGTTCAACAGGAGGATATTGAAGCGCTTGCACATGTGATGGGCTGTAGAGTGGAGTCTTTGCCCATTAAATACCTTGGGCTTCCGTTAGGTGCTAATCCAAGGAGGGTCAAAACGTGGGAGCCTATTCTTGAACGAACTCAAAAGAGGCTAAGCATTTGGAGATCAAGAACCATCTCTACCGGGGGAAGACTTACGCTTATCAACCATAATTCTAGCACTCTGCCGATATACTACATGTCCCTATTCAAAATGCCAATGGCAGTTGCAAAGTCGCTGGAGAAATTACAAAGACAATTTTTTTGGGGCGATACACCGGACAAAAAGAAAATGCACATGGTGAATTGGGAGAAGATTACTTTGAGAAGGGAAAATGGGGGCTTAGGGATCAAGAGATTGATACAACAAAATTTGGCTCTTCTTGCTAAGTGGTGGTGGAGATTTGGCAGTGATAGAAACTCTTTGTGGGTAAAAGTTATTCGTGGGAAATATAATCTGGACCGGAGGAGCTGGCTTCCATATACACAGGGCTCAGGTTCGATTTCTAATGTATGGAGGGACATATGCTCAGTGGGAAATATTGATTCGGCCCTGGGATTTTCTCTCCGTGAGGGCTTCAAGGTGCAAGTAAACTCAGGTCATGATACTCTATTTTGGGAACATAGCTGGCTGGGTTCTACTACGCTTAAAGAGGAATTTCCAAGACTATATCGCCGATCCATGCAACAGGATGTGGTTCTGAGCAATATTTGTGAAGGAAGGGGCAGTGGAGATTGGAATTTGCAGTTTAGAGGAACGCTTCGTGTCCGGGAGAACCAACAGTACGAGGACTTAAAACAAAGACTGAATGGTGTGACTTTGGATCCCTCAAAACCGGACTCGCTTCAGTGGATATGGACAGCAGATAAAACCTTCTCGGTGAAATCGGTTTATAGGCAGTGGGAATCCTTTACACAGTCTCCAAACACTCTTCTGGGTTTGATGTGGAGGAACTTGAGCCCCCCTAAAGTGGAAATTTTTTCATGGATGACCACTCAAGATAGAGTTGCAACTCGGTCGGTACTTGTCGATAGGAATGTAATTTTTGATATTCACTTGGCAGTGTGCCCATTCTGTGCTCTTCATGTGGAAACCTCTCAACATCTTCTCCTACACTGTCGATTTGCGTGGGTAGTATGGTCAGGAATTCTGGAATGGTGGAACCTACAGTGGGCATGCCCATCCGCAGTAGCAGAGTTGGCGCTTTGGTGGTTTGGGAATAGGTTTCGCAACTTGGAGAAAGCTACATGGGAAGTTTGTTTTTATGCAACTCTTTGGTCCATCTGGTTAACAAGGAATGATTATATTTTCAACGGAGCAACAACCCAGGCTTCAGAAGTGGTGGAGTTAGTCAAAACTAGAGTAGCCATGTGGATGAAGGCTAAGTTTGACATCAAAATTTACACAGTGGAGGATTTTAAAGGTTATTTGGATGGGATACGAAAAGTGAAGGTGTAGAGTAAGTATTTGTGGGTGTTTTATCCAACTTTGGTTGGATAAATCTTTGTACTTTTGGTTTCCTCATCGATGTACCCTTTCGAGTTTAATAAAGAGTTCCGTTTGCCGAGCAAAAAAAAAAAAAGACAGTGAAAGTTTCCTGATTCCTCACCCTGTTTGTCTTCAATTCCCTGTGGTTTCTGAGTACCGGAGTCCACCCACCATCTTCTCCTCCGAACTGTCCATTGTTTTGCACTCGATCTCTCTCTCTCACTTTCTCGCTCTCTCTCTCTCTCTCTCTAGCCATTTTTTAACATTTTTTCTCTTAAGTTGCGCAATTAGTCTGGGAAAAGTTTTATACGAAAAGAAATGTACTAATTAAATTTCGATTCACAAGGATTGTTTTTTTTATAACAGTACATAGCTCAAGATTTTCTAATATTGATGAGTTATTTATAAATAATCTTGCTCTAAAAATCAAGAGGTGACAGACCTACATGTAGATAATTTGAATGTAAAGCAACCAAAAAATACTAGTGAGTAAATAATTTTTTTTTAGAATCATTGGGAAATCCAAAATTTTGGAGTATTCTATTCAGTAAAAATCAGAAATTGATAGGAGCTCTCATATATTCAATCAATTAGTACTAGCTAGGAATGGCTTAAATTAAGTCTTTTATGGCATTCGATATGTCTGTTTTTAGAGCAGTTACAGAGAGTGACATTATGTAATCAAATTCATGAGAGCACTCTCGGTCCAACAAAGGTCTACCAAGTTGAGGATTTCGAAGTCTGCTCAGATGGTATTAGGAGTTTGTCAATTTTTAATTTATTTCTGTTGTATCATCCATAGTAGATTTTTTTTTTTGTTTTCTCTATTTCTTTCCTAAGCAAAAGAATTTATTTATCTTTATAACGGATTACAAGGATTAAAAGTATTAAGGGCAAACCGGCAAAAAAACGCTCGAGACCTAGAAGATTGTTTTCTCTTTCTCTCCCTCCATTGAGAAGATTGTTTTCTCTTTCTCTCCCTCCATTGATGTATCCAAATCGAGTTTTTAATAGTTTCTCCTCTTCTTTGACTATGTATTCAAATTCTTGGTTGTCAAAGTTTCATTCCAACCAAAGATTAATTAGGGCATTCGAAAATAGAGATTAGTCTTAACATGCATATAATTGGAGTAGTTTCTTGTTAGAGAAAAATGTAGGTATATATATACACACATGTTTGTATTTATATTTTGGAAAGAAAGAATAAACATTTGAGGAGTGTGCTTCCCAAGGGACACTTATACCTCCATGCTAGATATTGTGTCTGCTTGACCCTATATATATGTACTTATGTAGGTTTCCCTCAGAATATTAATTGAAGAATCAACTCCTCAAGTCTTCACATAATTATCTGTTAAATAGTATTAAATGTTAGTGTTGCTACATATTTAAACATTTTGATATAAATTTAAATATATAGAAGCTTAACTAATAAGGTATTCAGGGTTGACCCGTTGCTTAAATAATATTATTCAGCCGTTAAAATAATGGTGGCGGCCTGCCGTGAAAAGATCAAACTAATGAAAATATCGGATACATTGAACCTGATATTTGTTGACAGCTGAGTATATACAACAAAATAGAACCAAAATCATTTTATTTTTACGACGGGAGAAGTGCTACAATACACACGATCCCATTTGGATGCGTATGATATGCACTGCGACTACAACAAAGTTTATGGGGTATGCTCTCTCTTAATGTCTTACGTATGTAATTTCCCAGTATTATCGACTTTTATGTAGCCCGTCCGTTGATATAGGGCTTTGCACCAAATGTAATTAACTGGGCCTCCCTTTCGTGAACGATCAATGGGATTGGTCTCACACGAATTAGTTGAGGTGTGCGTAAAGTGACCCATATATCCCGAGTTACCAAACGAAAATTAATCAAGAGAAAAACTCAATACATACAAATGTTACGGTCGAATTCAAAGTTGATGTTATCAACTTATATTCTAATATTGTGAATTTCTTGTGACTTTAAGAATATTGGTGGTAGGAGTCATAGGACTTACATTTTAGGAGAAATATATAACAGAAGTAATTTATTTTGATTTCGATATAAAAAACAAACAGAAACCCAGTATGCATCAGAGGGAACTGGGATCTGAGACTTAGCTATTGAGTCTTTCAAATGTCACTTAGTCACCGCGTACTCGAATTTTTCAAGGGCCGAAGGGTACTTGATTTACTCGTAAATTAGATTGACCACCTAGTTAAACCTTTGAATCACAATAGTTTTGTAAAATTCTAGAGATGGGATATAAGTTGGGTATGCCCTGCATCTTTGGAGGACCAGTTCATTTGGTGGGGCGATAGTAGATTCAGGAGATGGGAGAAACACTTGTGGGAAGCTACTTTTTACGCAACAATGTGGTCCTTATGGTTGGTAAGAAATGCTTATGTTTTCAACAATGCGACAAGAAGTTCTGGGGAAGAGGGCGATTTGATCAAAACTAGAGTTGCGATATGGATAAAGGCGAAATTCGACATCAAGATGTATTCGGTGGAGGATTTTAGGATTTTTTTGGATGGAGTCAGGTTGTTGAAGCTGTAAATTAGTCTGATTATTTTGAGGTGTTTGTCTTCCAATTTTTTGTTGGAAGGTTCTGATAAGCTTTTCTTTTCTCTTCTATGTTGCTCGAGTAAGTGTCATCTTACCTTGCTTGAGCCTCCTCGATGTATCCTTTTGAGTTTTTTATAAAAGTTTCGTTTGTCGAGCAAAAAAAAAATTCTAGCTGCTTCCGATGGCGATTTAATAGAAACAAAGTCGGGGTTGACATTTAGGTTAAAGTTTTAGTTTGTTCGCCCATTTATTTGAATTTTAATTAGGTCAAGAAATGTTATTAGTGAGATTATGCTACTTCCAGAGAGTGCTAGGGCTACCCCAAATGTGCTAGAGAAACTTTTTATATGGTCTAAAATACATGTTAAACTAGCAATAAAGTATTACATCGATACCCCCAAAGTTCATTAAAAATACTAGTAAATGACTAAATATTAGGAGTCAAATTAAATAATTTTGTCCAACAACTTCGTTTTTGGCCTGTTTTGCATTAATTCCTTTTGCTTGGTTTTTTGGTTGTTGCCTTATCACTATCACCCTTACACTTTGTATCTCCTTTTTTTTTCCCGGCAAAACGAAACTTTTTATAACAACTCGAAGGGATATATCGAGAGGGCTCGAATAAAGTAAGAATACATACTTACTCGAACAAGGAAAAAGAAAGAGAACAAACAAAACACCTTACAATGACCACCAACAGGGAGTTGGAGTGATCACGCCACGATCACCAAGACGCGTTACAACTTCAACAATCTAATTCCATCCAAAAAAACCTTATAAACTCCTCCACCGAATACACCTTAATATTGTATTTTGCCTTTATCCACATAGCAACTCTGGTTTAAACCTGCTCCCCAACGTCCCCAGGGGAAAGGGAAATGTTCGGTTTAATTTTAGAAATAGTCACTATCGTTTGTATGAAATCTCAATTTCATCCCTGTCGTAGTAGTTGTATCAATTTTAACCCTGTAAAAAACTGCAATCGGAGCTTATCAACCACTCACATGACCACCGAGATATCTATGACTTAGCTCCGAAAGGTAATTCACCCGGACTAGATATCAATACTCAAAGCTGGACCACATTTACAGTCATATTTTTTTTGCTCGACGAACGAAACTTTTTATTCAATCGAAGAGGGTACATCGAGAAAACAAAAACACGAAAAAGAAAAATTGCTTAGACTTCATCCAACAGAAAGTTGGACAATACCTCACCAAAGATACCGCTAAATCCTTAGCTTCTGAATACCATCCAAAAACCTTTGAACTCCTATTGATTAATGCTTCAAAAAGATAGTTGTAAAAATGAGTAGTTGCGAGCTTTAGGGTCGGAGCTCTTCAAGTTTAATTTGGTCCCTCTCGTTGACAATATGGTTAGAATAGGCGAAATACTTGGACAAATTTGTCATTTTGCCATGAGTTCTGTCTGTTCCAATTACGCAGTTAGCGAGAGGAAGGAAATTTAGACGGAATGTTAAATTTGACACGATAAGTACTAGAGAACGAAATTGAAATGGGTGATGTTCTCATCTAATGGGACCTCTGTCCCAAGCTTCTCATTTTAATCCGAAGCATTCATGTTGTTTGCCTTGTCAAGTTTTTTGTCCATGTAAAATGTGAGATTGATCGGGGCATTGAAACTCATTATTTTAGATGTTAACCATCAACTCATCTAAAAACTTAAGTTAATAAAGAGATAAACAACTTTATTTTCTTATATTCTTAACACTCATCTTTGTATGTGTAGTTAGGCTCTACTTGATAAGCAGCTAAACACAGCATTTTAGTACTAGGTTAGGTGGTAAGGTTTGTATGATCTATATTATTTGCTTTGATACCATATTGAAGTGTTTTAACTATTGACTCACCTAAAAACTTAAGCTATTGGAGAGACAGATAACTCCTTCTACTTGTAGAAATTGCAACTTTATGTTTACATTAGAATGATTTGTGGGTTGATTTTTAGGTTGGGTGTTAGAAATACTTTTGGGTATGGAGTTCAAATATTTTTGAATAAGGTGTTTTCAAGAAAAACTAAACCAAAGCAAAATTTACATGTATTCTAACAAAAAATATTTTTGGGGTTGTTTGAGTGACCACTTTTAGCTAAGGGCGGAGTCGCCACTGACAATCCGAGAATAACAAGTAGCCAACAATGACATAAAAAAAACCCCAACAGCAAAACCTCTCCAAAACCCAACCATGATCCTAGACCAGATCAACAAAAGGAACCAATAACCATCTTGTACAAAAGGATCCTAGACAGGCCCCATGTAGGGAGCCCAACACCCTGCTGTGTCGTGGGGTCGCAGTACGCCCTAACTCTGTGGGATCATGTTTGAATTGTAAAACATGTGCAAGAACAACTTTGAAAATTCAAAAATCATGTCGACGACTGAATTTAAGTTCTGAAGTTTCGACATAAATCCAAAAATAAGAACCGTAGCGGAACGGGGCTTGCTATGACATCCATCTTGTAAACATAAACCCTGAAAAAGTAGTTTTATTTTTTTTTCCCCATTAATAATACAGTTGATAATTTATGTGCTTATGTATTTCCATGTGATTGAAAGCCGAAAAAGGAAAAAATAAATTAAAATATTGCAGCCTAACTTAATTGCACAATTAGATATTATTATCTGCAGTGATGTTAAACTTTTCCTGATATCTGTGTCTGAGTTCCACATCCAATAATTCAGGTACATTTTACCCTTTTTAGAAAGCTAGACAGATTGGGTGACCTAATTTTTCAGTGCCAAACAATCAGAACCTAGCATGCACGATGGATTTACGTTACATAACAGAATTAAAGGGTAATGCGTCATATACAAACAAATAAAAATAATGTCAACGTAACTGTGCACCTAAAATATTTGGTTTATATAAATAATTAGCTCTATTATATTTCATTAATCTTTTATATGTATAGATTACTTCACTCGTAATGCATGATGCAGCCCTTCCACTGCATGGTCAATTAATATTTTGTATAGGCATTTAGTCATATATGTAAGGGCATTTGGTACTACTCCTATCTTAAAATATATGTCTGATCTGCAAAATGAGAATTTAAAAATAAAACAAATTTTCAAGAAAAATTCAAAAAAAAAAGAAAAAAAATCAACAATCACTAGATATCAATATTGTGTTTTTATTAATCTATGAAAATAGTTTGAATTTTTTTTTGAACAAAACTGTACTATATTTAAGTCTTTGTTTTGAGGAAAGTACAAAAATTTTGGGACAAAGGAAGTAACATGCAATCCAGACCATTAGATATCACAGTAAATAAAAGTGATACGATTACTATGCCGTAAACTGGTTTTCAAAAGAAAAAAGAAAAAGAAAATGCCAAGCACGGAAGGACTGAGAATTGGGAATACAAGTGTAATTAAGATGCATAAAAATAACTTTCCGTCCACTAATAAACTGGGGCTTGATCTGTTGATTGATCAATGTCGTTTTCAGGTCGAAAATATCGACCAGACTGCCTGATTTCCGTGAGATTACCTAAATCATTTGATTACTAAATAATTTTACTTTCCGGATGTGTTTTGATTCACCTAACCCAAAATTATATGTTTTTTCTTCTTTGTTTTACTCTAGCGAAGCTCTCTCTCTCTCTCTCTCTCTCTCTCTCTCTCTCTCTCTCTCTCTCTCTCTCTCTCTCTCTCTCTCTCTCTCTCTCTCTCTCTCTCTCTGGGGGGATGGTTGAAGTGGGGTTCAAGAGCAACAACTAATAGCATAATCAAATCAAACTGAGATCCTACTTCTATACAATATTATACAAGGAACCCTGGCCTCCTATGAGTTGTCAACATAGTAAGGTCGAATCTGCGCTTGCAACATAACAAGGTTCGATTCCCCCTGAAGGTAAACCATGATTTAAGTGAGGGGCCATGGCGGTGGGTTGATGTACTAGTCTCCACCGAGGTTTGGATTGCGCAGTCGGATCCAATTGTGGCTCGGCTGTAAAGTTGTTCGTCAGTTATCAATATATATATTATACAGAGAGGCCTGCTTATTTTTTCTTAATTTTTTACTACAATTATTAGGAATCTGAAAACTACTTTGAAAATAACAGTTTAAATAAGAAACAATACGACTAACTGACTAATGTTGATGTTTAGATAAAATAACCCTGGGGTTAGCTGAGGTACATATTTTCACCTAACTATTTATCTACTGTAATGCATTTTTTCTTGTTTATTAAGGTTTAATCGAAATTACTAAAACTGGACATCGCTTTTATTTCAGTTCATTCTTGCTCACTACACAAAACAATCTATCTACTGAGGTAATTAACACTTGCCTTATTTTCTTCCTTTCTAATGCACTAATGGGGTAGTAAGCTAATTCTAACAATATATGTCTAATGATTAGTACTCATGAAGGGGCACGTAAACTGGTCCGGACAACTGTTCTAACGTACACAATTGGACTTAGTTGAGGATTTCAAAAGAAAGCTGTTTGGAAGGTATTAGGAGAGTTAGAGCTTAGACTTGTTGTATCGTGTGTTTACTTTCTTTGGTCATCCAAATATCCTTTATTGGATGTCATTATCTTTTTCCTTCGATTTGTGGGTGTGCATATGATTGACCATGGTATAGTTGTCAACCTGGTTGAAACTCTTATCAATTAGGTTGATTTCTTGCCAATCATGCATGTTGCAGCGTCATTGGGATGCGTAGCACTGGTCCAACTCTCAACAGTCTTGAAACGCATTTGATCTGAAGTTCAACTCTCACAGGCCTGCATGTTGTAAATCTCCTATGTTGAGCAAGTCCATATATAAGTACTTTCTCCCGACTTTATTGGCCCCATAAAGAAGCTTATACAATTAATGCAGCCTTGCATACATGTTTCGTGCATATATTCTTGACATGGACAGTGCTACAAGCCCTTATACAGTGGTATTATGCAATTACGTAAATCTCCCTCTCTCTCTCTCTCTCTCACACACACACACACACACACCATCCAGCATTGAGGCATAAAGGAGACCTATATTTTGATCGGTAAATACTTACCAAAAGAATCACCCACTTTTATATATCTAATCTATCTTTGATTTTTGTTTAACAAAAAACCATTATGTATCGATACTCCAATGCCAAAAATGGCTGGCCATCGACAAAATTTTGTCAATGCTACAATTGTACATTCACACAAATGGAAGACAAAAAAAAGAAAAAGAAAAGTGTAAATCGTAGAAACAGGAGTATGGAAGCCAATTTCAAGGTTTTGCATTGAGGATTAATTATAGTAGCTCATTTGAGCATGCCGATTCAAGGAGTTTTTATTCATCAGAACTCACGGGGCACTGCCTCAAACCCCTCGGTCTTGTACTATGTTTCAATCTTTGTGGCTAGTATTTGGTCTTCCCCTTAATGTACCATTTGTCGAGTTTTAATAAAATTATGTTACCGACGGAAAAAAAAAGAGCCCTAAAACCCCTCTCGCCATAGAGATTGTATATATGAGTCTATCCAACCTGATCTCTCCCCACCATACATATGTGTCAAGAGTGAAGTAGAAATAATTTGTAGTGCGCGCCACACATATGTGTAATGGTGAGAGGGGAGCAATGCTGGGACGTACGATAAGTGATGTTTCTATTTTTTTTTGGGTACATTAATAGATTTGCGAATAGGCTACTCCACTTACTAGCACAAGAATCAGTGCTGACTTAAAGATATTAGGAGCCCGAAGCAAAAGTACTCCTAGTATGGGGCCATCTATCTCCGGATACAAATTTTTGCACGAAATGTTGCAAAAACTTGAGGAAGAGTTAAGGGGTGGAGATTCAACCTAGTTCTTTAAGCATCCAAAGAATCTAAGTTGTCACACCATGTACCAAGAAGATATTACTTGAAGGCAATTGAAACTCCTTATTATTTAAAACCATAAGCAGTATATTTTGGGCCTTCTTTAGAGTCAAAAATTTGGGGGCCAGAAGCGACTGCTTTCCCTCTAAGCCGGTTCTGACAGGAATATTGCCATCGGAACAAAAAGCCATATCCATGGACCACGCAACACTTATGTCGAGACCGATGCTAAGGTCCTATAGCTTGTTTTGAGTTCTAAAGTAAAGCATTGATTGAGAGCGCGTGGAGAGGATTCGTACTCTAATATCAGGTGTGGAACATAGATATATGTATGTTGCGATACACTACATTGTACCCACTTTCGTTGCAGTTAGCTGAGAATCCTTATTTTGGGAGTGGTTGGGAAAACAAGTTAAAAATCGCGCGATAGGTGGGGGCCGGTCTGTTTTATTCTCCCCACTTTGAAAATACAGAAAGTTCTGTCAAGGCTTTGTTTGGTTGTATATAAAGGTTTACCATTATCGAAAACACTGGTGAATGTGATGGGAAAGGGCAAAAACCTGTCTAACAAATTGTTGGGTTTTCA
This sequence comes from Rhododendron ovatum, assembly GCA_019656835.1. Classification (NCBI taxonomy): domain Eukaryota; kingdom Viridiplantae; phylum Streptophyta; class Magnoliopsida; order Ericales; family Ericaceae; genus Rhododendron; species Rhododendron ovatum. The sequence continues at coordinate 1,410,494 of CM033791.1, forward strand.
GATGATGGTATTTTGGACTTTCTAACCCAATCGAGCAGCTCCCGAGCTCGGCTCGACTCGTTTAGTTCTCATATTTGGTTGGAAGAGAAGAGACGAAACGTAAGGTATAACTGAAACTAAGAGGGAGCAATCATTATAAGATAAGAAAAGAGGGGGAATTTCTTTCCTTGCATGTGTTTTTTTCAACAAAAAATACTTTGATCATTTCTGGGAACCCAACAAGCAACCGGAGACAAAATGATGGGTTCGTTTGACGAGATGCGGAGGCTCCCCTGAAGTTTTCCAAATTACGCGGATCTCCCATATTTATCCAGAAAATACATATGTTCCCCCTTCCGTTATTTCTTCCGCTAACAGAGTTAGACCTCATTTACTTTTCTTAATTTGTTGTTTAACTTTTCATCGAAGTGTTTTGTTGTTTAACTTCTTGTCGTAACTTTTGGTCTTAATTATTCGTTTACGAAAGGCATTTGAAAAGTATAAAAAAGTGAACTGAAGTTGAAAAAAGTCAATATAATGCACCATGAAAGTCGAAAAAGCAATCGTCAATCTGGTACTTTTTCGTCTTTTGTAATTTGTTTTGCTTGTTTCCCTTATTTTTTAATTTTTAAGACTCATATACGCGTAACCAATCTAAAAAGACCAATGCGAATCCAACAAAAGCTTAGAAAAGTCAAAATTATACCAAAACAAAAATATAGGATGGATGGGGCCTTAAATTTAGCACTTACATGACTCAAATACCAGTACACCATATAGCTTTATTTTCCCCATTTCTCACTTAAACCTATTTATTGGATATTAAAGGAACCAAAAAAAATTAGTTAGCTTATCTTATTTCTATAACCAAACGTCGCATATGTCGTATTTGCATATAGATATGTGTACATTTGCCTTTCGGATCATGTGATTATGTTTCTTTTTGTGTGGCTACATGAAGCCTTGGCTAATATTTATCAACTTTTTTTTTCGCAAAAATGTAACAATATCGTTTAATTTTGTCCGACATTTTCAATAGTTTCAGTATATTTGTCTACTTCTCTTATCTTATCTTTATTTTTCAGGGTATATTTTTTAAGCAGTACTCCCCATACAGGTTATCTACTTTTCCGATTATGCAATTTTCTTCGATTCTAATAAAAGTCATAGCATAATTAAGGAAGCTAAAAGGTAATCTTACAAATATCAGGGGAGGTTAGTTAAATTAACCCAGTAATTATCCTTTTGCATAATTTTTCCTTTGACTGTTCCAAACGCTCCCGTATGTTTTCGCACGTGTGAGCCCACAACCAAAGTTTATGGTCTATGGCACGACACGTGTCCTTTCGTCAACCGCCATACCTGCGACAGCTGCCCCAAATTATTGTACGAGTTACGAGGACAAAACTACCCTTGAAGTTCGTTAACTGCTTACTTTTTATTTTGTTATTACTACTATGTTTTTGTTTCGACTAACCTTACGTGCACCATAATTATTATTTTTTCATTCCGGTTAAAAGTTAGTCATTTATGTCGAGATTAAGAGATTCATAAGAAAATTCTCTCTTATCACATGTCTCTAAAAAGTTGTCAAATTTCAAACTCAGTATTACGTCTAAATTTATAACTCATCGGTCTTTGTTTTCAGTTGTGAGTTGTTAAGGGCTTAGAATGCAGATGTTTCAATGTGGCTTATCAATCACTATTTTATGGGACGTGGCTAAAATCTCATTGGTTTGACTTTTGAAAAGTGCAAAGGTTTTCATTTTTCTCTTACCACTGTCATTCATTCTTTTATAAACATACCCCTTTGGGTAAACAGTACCTTAATTAATTGGGCATCCTCTCTTTTGTTGGGCCAGGGCATATATTAATTAATACGAGTGCTTATGTATTTTTGGTTCCTAATTCCCCTTTTGTACTAAGTGTCTCTGTAGTCTCCAAATATTAGTATCATGGACCAACAACCCTTCGTAAATGTTTGGATGGTCAGAGTTTGAGGTTATATGCTAAGAAATTCAATATCCATGGTAAAGCAATCACATACGTAACGAATCCATTAAAATGTTCATAAGATAATTCACGAATGTTACGCACGACTTTGTTTGAAGGAAATTATTCGAGCTCGTCATTTTCTTTTTAAGAATGCAACTGACATGTGACGTTACTCTGTAAGAGTGCGGGGATCAGGTTTCTGCGTCGACATTGCAAAAAACGTGATTCTAGCCTGATTAGCTAATCATCATGAATTACTTTCTTCTGTCAATTCATTCACAATAGTGAAGTCACGGGATATACAAATCATATTTCATTCCCTGCAAAATTCGAGTCAATCGAACTAGACCTAATAGTTGTTGTCAGGGGCTGACAACAAACCTTGGAACATTTTGAAACATATTGTTTATACACGATTGATATATCCCAAAAATCATGAAATTTCATTTGTTCTAAATATATGGACTTGATTTAGAGAATTTGAATCTTCGAAGTTTGAACTTTATTCGATAGTTCACCCTTTCCATAGTTTATTGAAGGATTTTAATCCCTGGTTTTATTATTTCATCAAAGTTAACAATTTTGAAATTGCAATAAACAACTTGGAATATGAACACTTATAACCCAATAACAACGACACGTGGTATAACCATATCGCTAATGATATTATGCACCGGAAAGGAAGAATTCGTCACTTATATTTAATTTCCATGTCCAACACCATTTGATAATTGTCACATCTAGATAACGAAGGTCAGTTTGCCCACATAGAAGTTAAAATATTATTGAGTGATGATATCAACGACGTGGTATAAACGATCTCTCAAAGTTGATATTTAATTTCCAAATGCCGTTCCATATAAAAACTCAAATTAAAAAAAAATTATTATTTACAATTCTTCTAGATAAATTCTCCCTTAATTTTTTTTGAAACGGAAAAATTCTCCCATAATTTGTCTCCTGGTGTTAATTAATTCTGGTTCTGCCCTTGCTTGTTGGTTATATGGCTTTTAACTTGTAATGCCTATCAAATGATCTATTGATATCTTTCGTCTTTGTGAGCGGAAAAGAAGTAATAAACTTGTAATTATATACTTTTGAAATCAATTATGAACCAACGCGAAATACATCTTCCTCTAGTAAAAGAGAAATACACTTTACTTCCATGAATATCAAATAGAAATGTGTAAAATTAAGGGTGGGATTGTATAGTTAGGCATTCTTGTCCCATCCTATTGTCTAACTTCGAAGTTCTAACTTTTTAAGGAGGTATGCAATCAATGCACTGAACTAAATTCGGATTTATGCTTATTCTTAATATTGCCTTCTTCACTTGCAAATATATGAATAGCAATTTATAAGGGATTATTTTTAAAACTCACAAACTTCATTTTTTGACTTTTCGTGTGGATAATGTCTTTGGACATCCCAAATTGAAACAATGGAGATATAATGGGATAATAATTTCTCTGAACCCTTATTTATAATTCTTTTTTGGTTTTTGGTTTAAGTATATTTTCTCTATCCCCGATGGGTTATGACTAAGAAAAATAAAAATGTAAAATTTTAAACATGGACTATACCGTAAAAAAATGTTCACAAAAACCGAAATTAAATCTGAAAATAAAGTTGGACTTTCGCGAATCCAAACGTGGCTTTGCAGCATGCCCATTTCTTCTCTTTTTATTTTTGAAAAGTGGGAAAAAAATCAATGGGCAGAAATGCTCTTTTTTCCTTCCCCACGTGTGAGTTCGAAAGTGCATGCAAGTGTCGGAAAAAGAGCGAAAATTGCAAGAACGAAGGACTTTTACGTTGCAGATAAACAAAAAAAAGGAGGACTTTTACGTCATTTCACGGCCATAGCAAATATGCTGGTTTCAAGAGTGGTTTTTATCCTTGTCTTGTGGTTGTTTCGCCGAGTGGAACCGTTTTAGAAAGAGAAATCAAGAAAATAGTTTTAGAGAGAGAGAGAGAGAGAGAGAGAGAGAGTTGAAGGGGATATCTTTCTTAAGACTGACCGCTTTATCTGAAAATTCGGTATTACAGAAAGTCGTCTTGGTTCTGAGAGAGAGAGAGAGATATGGGAGCTTAAGAAAAAGAAAAAGAAAAGAAGCTTTGTCTTTTCTCTCTTTTGCATTCAATTCTCTTCCCCTCTCTTTCTGATTTTCATCCACATAGCAGCAACCTATCTTCAATTGTAACCGACTCTCTTTCTCTCTAGATAGATAACAACACATGAATATATTTGTACCTATGTTTTGATGGGGGAGATCAAGAAATGATCATGATCATCAGCGTTGAAAAAAGTGAACAAGGGGAGTTTCGCCATTAATGGGGTTCTCAAGAGCTGTTTTAGAGAGAGAAAGCAGCAACAAGCACCTTCATCTAGTTGAGCCTGGTGGCTTGAATATGGGTTCCAATAAAAACCAGCTAGTACTTGTGAACCAACATCAACAACAAATTCAAGATCCTTCTCCTCATCAACATCATCAGTATCAGCAGCAACAACAACAGCAGCAGAATAATCCTCAGATTCATCCGTATATGATGCAATCTTCTTCGTCTTCGTTGCCGATTCCTACCAACTTCATGTAACTATTTTCCAAACCCACAACAAAATTCTTTTGTGAGGTTGATATGTTTTTATTCTGGTAATATGTAGACCAGTGAGCTATTACGCTTTCTTCAAAGGATGGCCGCTTCCAAGCCCACCACCTGGATGTCATCGCTAGATCTCAATGGTGTACACACACCCACAAAATCCCATTTTGAAATTATTCCAAATTCTTTTTTGTGTTGTTTTATTTGTAATTCCACTATTCATAGCCACTTTATGCAATAAATTTTCACACTTCATTATCAAATAAATAATTTTTCACACCCAAAAAATTCTTTTGATGTGTACTTTGTTTTTGTTTGGACATATTATCCAACTGATTTATTTGTATTTCGCATCACATCTTCTATAACAAGATTCGAGAAATCATATGGGTCATATGGGTTTGTCAAAGGTTCTTTTTTTATTTAATAACTCGGTATCCAGTATAACGGGCAGACAAAAGCCCAATAATTTTTGGTCTATGGTGTTAAATACCCACAAAAACCCATTTTGAGTTTTTTCTTTCCAGTTGGTTGCGGGCTACTAAATCTTTTACATCAAGAATCAAGTTTTTCGATCATAGAGTTTTTTTTTTTGAGAATTTAACTTTTTGTTAATCTCTGCTAAATTTGGATTTAGTTCCTGAATTAAATTTTATCTTTCTTCGTGGGTTTTATGTTTGTGGGGGTTGGCAGAAGCAAAGATTCTGGAGCTTATGATTTGGGTGAGTTAGATCAAGCTCTCTTTCTTTATTTTGATGGACAACAAGACCCCTCATCTGTCCAAGATCAGAGGCGTAAGCTCCATCTCTCTCTCTCTCTCTCTCCATTTTATTTGTTTTTGTAGCTATTTTGTTGAGATTGTCAATTTGGGAAAAAGGGTGGTGGGCATGAGGAAGAAAATATGTTTCAAACCGTGTACAATCTGTGAGATGTACTATTGTTGACCAGATCCTTTTTGCAGAAGAAAATCCAATTCCCAAGAAAACAGTTTAAATTGCCTCGTTTTTTTCAAAAAAAATTCCAGATTTTGGTTGTTTGTTGTTACTTGGAGTTTGGACCCGTGACATTTAACAAATTCCTTGATCGGACCGAATTTCTTGTGGGGAAATTCTGATTGCACTGGAAAAATGTACGAAATTTGGATTCCTTCTTTTCCTCCTTTTTCCAGTTTTTATTTGATTTTTTCCTCATTTTTTTTCTACCCTTTCGTACCCTCTTTTACCTTTCTTCCCCTCTGTGGTTGAATTAATGATCATAGAATCAAGAAATCTCTCTCTCTCTCTCTCTCTCTCTCTCTCTCTCTCTCTCTCTCTCTCTCTAGTTTAATGACTCGGGAGGATTTTCATAGGTGCAGAGAACACTGGGATGAGGCCACCAACTCTGAACATTTTCCCTTCACAGCCAATGCACATAGAGCCATTAACAACCAAGGTATATATGTATCCCAGCATATTCGATGCTTTACTTTTTGCCTTCTAACTACAAGATCACTAAATACATTATTTTGAGGAAAAAACAATAATTATGAGTAATTTTTTGACGTAATCCTCGACCAAAATAATGATGTGGCAGAAACATTTTTTTTGAAAATGCTACGTCACTTCTGTAACTTTTACTTTAATTTAGAGCGATGAAATTAATCAACTTGCCCCATTGTTCGGTATCGGTTTTTAGTTGCAAATTTTTCGTGTTTGTGTTGCGTTACGCTAAATCTTTAATGGGTTTGGTATGTATCACTTGGCATGAATGATGTTACATGCAAACCATTTTTGTCTTTCACAACCTTTTTGCAAAATGATGATGAGTCGGTTTACGGTTGTACTTTCTAAAATTTTTTAGCTAATCACACCAATTAGTATAAATTGCATAAAAAATTCATAACTATTTGAATAAAAAAGAAAAGAAAAGAAAAATCCACTGCCATATTATGAGGTGGATTTATGATTTTAAGTTGATATAAAGTAAGTAGTGTACTTAAGCAAAGTTTTCAATGGGGTTTGTTTTGCATTTGGTAGGGAAGTGTTGGATTAGTTTCTTCATCTCCAGCAACTAGTGGTTCGAAGAGACCATCTGAGCCGTCCATGGAGTCGACCAACCCCAAAAACAATGCTGCCACTGGTCCTGATCAAGCACCTGCCAAAGCAATCAAGGTTGGACTTATTATACATATATAAGTGATTCTTTGGCTACATATATATAATTAATCCAGTTGTTCATAAAATCAGTTGCTTCTTGTAAACTGAGAAAAAAAATATATAGTGATTCGCGTGGAGCTATATAACTGAGTTGCATCTTTTTTATTATATAACCGGGTATCCTGGCCAGTTTGAGTGTACATCGGGAAAGTCAGGAGACAGGAAGTTAACAATATAGAAAATTAACCTCCAGTGGTCTCCCTAGGATTTTTTTTGTTGGCGGTGGGGTTTATTTTTATTTTATTTTGGAAAAAGGTTTAATTTGATTATTAATGTTGCTTTCATTGTTGTGGCAGCGTGAAGGTAACCGCAAAGGCCCAACATCAAGTTCAGAACAGGAAGGACCTAAAACGCCAGACCCCAAGGTTGCTTCAGCACATGATGTACCCTTATTGAGTTTAATAAAAAATTTCTTTGCCGATAAAAATGAAAAAAGAAAAGGTTGCTTCTTTGGTTCTTTTCTACACATAAAAATGAGGTTTTCCTTTTTTGAAAATACCTTCAAAGAAAAGTTCAAAATTTTATTTTAAAGAATACTTATGAAACAACACTAATCAATAAGCATTTGTATTTTGAATGGAATTTTGGTTTGAATCAAATAATTTTGTGTAAAATAAAAAGTAAAACGCCAATAGAATGATGTGACAATAACATATTTTTAATTAAAATACCATTTTGATGGGTGTTTCATTCATGCCGCGTTGACTCTATCAATCTAGCCACATTTGTATATATGAATTGAGTTCTTTTTCCTCTGTTTTATTCGTTTTATTTTTTGTTCGTATATCATTACTCGTCTTTTTTTTTATTTTATCGAAGACTATATTCTCATGTGATATTTTCCTGCATTTTTGAGCAGACACTGAGGAGACTTGCTCAAAATCGAGAGGCAGCTAGGAAAAGCAGACTTAGGAAAAAGGTCAATCCAATTTTAAATAAAATGTCTTGTATTTCAGACAAGATTTGTTCCCTATATATGCGTCATTTAATGAATTTTTGTTAGTTTTTTTTATGGGCTTTATTTAGTATGTTGTACATGGTATTACAGGCTTATGTTCAGCAGCTAGAAACAAGTAGGATTAAGCTTACACAACTTGAACAAGAGCTACAAAGGGCTAGATCACAAGTGAGATTTCTCTTTCTCAACTAATTATGCTAGTGATTTCTTGATAGAATCTCTTCACCTTTATACCACTTTTTATAAAGAAGAAAATAGTATTTAAAGCTTGGGGTTTTTTTGTTTTTGTTTTAAGGGGGTCTTTTATGGTGGAGGTGGTGCTCTAATGGGAGCTGACCAAACTATTCCAGTTATTAGCAACATAAGCTCAGGTGATGTATTATTTACATGCTCTCTTGTACCATCAACTATATCTAGTATCTACTTATTTTTGAGTTCAACCGACTTTATCCAGTGCATCAGGTATGCCAGGTTCACCCAAGTTTTTGGAAAAAAGATGTGATTATTATTATTTTTTGTTGAAGATGTGGACTCTTCATTTGAAAATGCCATGGTTGCATGACTGGTAGAGTATTTTGTATAATTTCTTTTTGTTCATTATTATTTATCTAAAATTTTTTTACAACTTGAACAATTTTTGTTAACGTTTTAACGTGTTGAAATATATAGGGAATTGATATTTACACTCTCTTTTTTTGTTATTCACACTCTTTTATTTTTATTTTTTAGTGTTGAAAGTATCTGTATTTATTTGATAAAAAGACATAAAAGGGTGTGTGGATAACAAAAAAAGGGAGTGTGAATCTCAAAATATACATATGGAAAATGAATTTCACTCCCTTTCTTGTCTTAGAGCAAAAGAAATTACACACATTTTTAACATTAATAAACAAAAAAGAGATCAGTGCGAAGATCAAAAAAAAGAGGAGTGTGAAAATCACTCCCCACATATTGTCATCATCACTATCTTGTGCATAAATAATTGTAACACAAAAACAGTGCAAAAGTATGTACAGTGACATTTTCAAAATTCGGAAGCGTAGCATTAGCCATTTCGATTTGAAATAAAAAGAACACAAAATTCCACATCAATGTTATAGAAGCTCCTTTTGCCGATCAAAAATAAATAAAATGTTAAAAGCTCAATTCCCTGCTGCAGTATTTGACATGGAGTACCAAAGGTGGCTAGAGGAACACCACAGACTGATGTGCGAGCTTCGAGCAGCGGTTCAAGAGCATATACCGGAGAATGAGTTACGGTTATTTGTCGACAATTGCTTAGCTCACTACGACGAGATTATGAACCTCAAAAGCATGGTGGTTAAGTCCGACGTTTTTCACCTTGTTTCCGGCATGTGGAAGTCTCCCGCCGAACGTTGCTTCATGTGGATGGGTGGTTTCCGGCCCTCCGAGCTCATCAAGGTACTAATATCCCTCCCAACTTTATACTCCGAAACCCTAGTTTCCTTCAAATTAATTAGTTTCCAAGATTTTTGATAATGCACAGTTTTATTGACCATGAAAAATAATAAGAAAAATACTCCATTTGCTTTTTTTCCCGAGAATGTATATGGTTAGCTGGTCTACATTATGAAAACTTACAAATAATGCATTTTTATCAATAAAATTAAATTTTATTCGGAAGTTATAAAATAGATATCAATGAGTTCTTTTAGTCTATGATGAAAAAATAGTTCAAGGTTTTTTTTTTTTTTTTTTTTAACAACAATGCATTCTTTGTAAATTCTTGTTTTTGGACAGAAGTTTTTATGATACGAGGCTCAGTGTTTACGAAAATGGTGATCTTGTTGATAAAGTGAAATGTATGGACCAAATTTAATACTAGTACAAAAAATAAATACTGTCATTACAACTCACTTTGTGAGTATTTCTATTGGTACACATTTGGAATTTATAGCAATGATAATATATAAAAGTGAAGGTGTAGAGTAAGTATTTGAGGGTGTTTTATCCAACTTTGGTTGGATAGATCTTTGTACTTTTGGTTTCCTCATCGATGTATCCTTTCGAGTTTATTAAAAAGTTCCGTTTGCCGAGAAAAAAAAAAGTTTCTTTTGCCGAGGGAAAAAATATATATATATAAATTTCTCTTCCGTGATGAAAAAATTTTGGGAACCCGTATTTTGACACAAAAAATAGCGAAGTCCCACACTACTAATCGGAACCATTTAACTAGTTTAAAACGAGTTTTTAAAAATTCCAGTAGAAATACCATGTTTTTAAGACTTTCCCTTAATAAGGCCACGTTAGGTATTATTCCAAGCCCTGCCATAAAGCAATATCTGTTACTACACATTTGAGAGAGAGAGAGAGAGAGAGAGAGAGAGAGAGAGAGAGAGAGAGAGACCTGAGAGCCGTGCAAGAAACTGGTCTCTCTCACGCACATTGATGAAAACAAACTCTTATTCCTACATTCGTACCTTCTTTTGTTTGTAGCAAAGGAATAAACGTACCCGCTTTATTTTCAGAAATTGTTTTTCTAAAGATGTTTTTGAAAAACAAGAAAAGCTGTTTGGACAGTCTTTGGATTTTCCTATATTAGTCTCTTGAAGAAGGACAAATTTTCTTAGAAATAAGAATGCCGTTGTTACTACGTTCACACATTCACCGATAATACAATAAATTCAGATGAATAAAAGCAAGAAAAAGGCTGATAAAAAAAAAAAGCAAGAAAAAGATAAATGCTAGCCTCAAAGATATACCCTTCGTTGAGTTTTTATTATATATAAAATTATTGTTGCCAATACAAAAATAAAGCAAGAAAAAGAGGGCAATAGCAACAAGGGAAATTCGGAAATCCATTTCCATTACAAATTAAACTGATTATACAAAGTACAGCTAAACTTAAAAAAATTCGTGTTTTTTTGGCAACTTATTGGATTTACAACAACTAAGTGTTCTTTTTTTTTTTTTTTCTGGGCGGCTGTTAGATTATACTGAACCAAATAGAGCCGTTAACGGAGCAACAGCTATTGGGGATTTGCGGATTACAACAGTCAACACAGGAGGCCGAAGACGCTCTATCGCAAGGACTCGAGGCACTGAATCAATCTCTCTCAGACACCATTGCTTCTGACTCACTGAGTAGCCCACCTAACATGGGAAACTACATGGGGCAGATGGCCATAGCCATGAATAAGCTCTCCACACTTGAAGGCTTCGTAAGACAGGTATGCCCCCCTCAAAACCCTAGCTACCTCCTCATATGCTCTCTTTTTTTTTGAACGGCATAAAAGAATTTCATTAATCTTTAAAATGAGAGTTACAAAGATTAAAGGAAAATACGTGAGAGCAGCTTCCCAATAAATGAGAAAGCATTCAAACTATGTTGGCACTCAAACCCTTGACAATCATCATTTTGTTTTACTTAATCTTTCTAAATCATCCGACATATGTAGATATATACTAGACACTTGGGTAGTCGGGCATATGCAATTCGTGTACAAGTCCTGTTATGTAAACAAGGGAGGCAGAGAGAAAGGGACAAATCTGAATTTCCGCATTACCTAAAAAAAAAAAAAAGAGTAGTAATAGATACGTATATAAATAGTATCAGTCCAATTCCTATCAGGGCGACCTGACTGGAGCTTAGATCTGGACCACCACTCAACCGTTTGATCATGTTTTTAATGATTCAGATTTTAATAAAAATTTCCGGAGAAAAGTTAATTATGAACGGTCATAAACCTTTCGTAGATCCAAATTATTGAAAACACAATCCAAAAGTCCGAACCTAAGCTTATATATATCAAAAGTCCGGAGTATAAATAATATATATATGGGGAACCAAAAGGAGGACAAGAATCTGCTCCTGCCCAAGTTGGGAAAACCTACTCCAAACAGACCATGACCTACTCCCCCAGCTCATCGATCAGGTTTCTCACGTACCAAATTCACAAATTTTGCATATTACAGGGTAGATAGAAGAGAATACATACCAAAGTAGAAAATCGCAAAGTGCAAATTAAACATAATATGTTAGCATTATTGCATTCATTTTACAATACTAGTAGTAATTTGTCCATATTCTTTCACTCATGATACGGGTTTCGGGATGGGCTACAAAATTACGATAGAGTTTCACAAAAGAATTTCGTAAACAACCAAATATCCGTATTTCGAAGTACCAACGACTTACATTAATTGACGGCCTGTAGTACTCCTCGAGATCTGCACGCTTTAGTGTTGATCCACAGGAGCAATGGTCCACGAGCATTGGAAAACCTTGGAGAGTCATCTTCAGCTTGATGAAGAGTCCACAATGGGTTTACTGTAGAAATTTTATATCCATCTCACAATTAATTGGTAATGAGTGGAGAAATTTCAAATGTTGTTAAGTGATCACCCATTCCACAATCAAGTAATGTGGGATTCATTTTCTCAATAAGCCTAAGATGGTAGCCTAGTGAGTCATATCTTGCTTTCAAGTGGTTTGGCGATTAACAAGTCTAAGGTTCGGATTGTGCCATCAACGCCCTTGAATTTGCCAACTGAAGTCCGACTACGTTCCACTAGCGGGCGGTAGAAATTACAGATCTCAAAGTCCCTTCCAAGGCCCAAAACGGGTCTGGAAAGTTGCGTTCAAAACGAGCTGATTTGTTACAGTAGAATGATATGCGACAGCGCATGTGGGTGTGTCCAAGTACAACCCTGATAATTCGTCGGGTGGTTACTTACTTTGATTAGCTAGTACTTGCATGCCACGTAATACAACCAATGCCCCAGAAGTACTTGTGTGAAACTAGCTTGCATATCATGTGATAGATATATCTATATCAGCTGCTACGCAGCGGTATTTAAGTCCTTCGATACCGTTACATTACGGTATAGTACTGTTGTTATCCAAAGTTCGCATTCGTACAATCGATTCTCGATGTGAACCGCTTTGAGTTCGATATTTTTATCGCTTCACGGCCGCCATGTGATGGCTAAGGCCACTACACATGCTCCGATGCCAATTTTTTCTTTAAAAAAGACATGATCGCTACATTTGATTTCCGCTACATGTCTTTCGATACCCGTCCTAACGTTACATTGTTACGGTTACCCAAAACCGCTACCGTTGTTTAAAGCCTTGGAGTACACTGATGGAGGAAGAAGGGCCCACAGATATCTCCATCACAGAGATCGTACGCCCATGGGTGTTTCTAAGAGGACGTCAGGGTCATAACCATGCAATGCATTTTAAACTAAAAAGGCAACATATAGACCATCCCTCCGGCATAACCTCTCATTATTATTGACCCTCCAACCAGAGTAGTACTGCATTAAAAGCTGGCTGTTCTAATCTCATCATCATAACAATAAATTCGTGCACATGTGACTCGCTGAAGTCATGAGTTGACTCAGTAGACACCCAATCAAAAAAGTAGTATTGGTTCTCTTTTCATGTCTGTTGGTACCTAGCCAGCTTCTTATTTTTGAATCAAATCTTGAATATATTTCATTTCATTTCAGGTGTCTAATCAAAGCATCCTATCTGTAAACACTTTAATCAAGCATTTCTTTTTTGAGGGGTACAAGTACGTACGTGGTATTAGCGTGTAATTGTTTCCGAAACACAATAAAAGAAGACCTACAACCTGACCTACAACCTAATAATGGTAGCTAGGCTATAGTTTATATACCCTTTCGATGATTCTTATGTGACACCTTAAAGTCATCCTTGATAAAGCCTAGGTTATTAATCATCCGGTAAGACTTTTTTGTTCTGCTCTCAGTTCCAGCCCTCAGAAATCCCTCCCAAATATTAGTTGAAAATTTGCAAGTGGAGTGGAGTGCAGTTAGTGCCTTCCTTATACTCTCATTTACATGGGCAGGGTTCGATCTCCGTAAGCACCCATCCTCCTCCCCAAATCCTTTAAGATAGAGTAGATTATGTTTAACGAATGATAAAAAGAAAAAAAAAAGTTGCTAATTTGAAATGTTTTTGAAAGGCGTTTTCAAGCTCTTGTAGCCGCTTTTGCTCAAGCTAATGCACGCGCATTATGTGAATTAGGGTAGAGCCACAGTGGGCAATATTTGTTTTCCGGAATGTCTTGGTTGTGATTTCTTTTTTTCTTCATCTCCAACTTTCTGTTAATTGAAAGGAAATTGATTTTGGCACTTCCATTTTATCCACTGCCACTCCACTTTATGTCTTGATCATGTGAAAAAAAAAATTTAAAATTGAAGTGCCAAAATCACATCTCTAATTGAAAATGTAAAATTTATTAAGATCTAGGCGTAAGACAATAAAAAAGTCAACTCAATTGTAGTTGCGAAGAAGCATGAACTAATCCTCTTGACAAAAAGTTTAAGCAATTCTTAGCATCAAGCTTAGGCTAACTTGCGTAATTAATTAATTTTGTAGTATTATTTTCTTTGAACTTCTCAGGTTGAAAACTACCATTAGGCGTAAATCCTTTCGGCACAAACAAACAAAAAAAAAAGTATTCTTTGTCAATGAAATTATTTTTCAATACCCCTCCAGGTGCTCAAATTTCTTCACGAAATGGTCAAAAAAGACCCTGCACCATGCCACAACTATCTACCTGAAATGAAGAAAAAACATACCCTTACAGACTTCACTTTCATGTCCATGTCCTTATATTCTTTACCCCATTTGACAATCTAACCACAACTTATACTACCAAAAGAAAATCACATGTTTCCTAGGTTATTTCTTTGCAACTTCTCCATTGGTTAATTTCACCTCCTCAATAAAAACCTGAATAGTCAAATGACAAAAATAGCCCTTATTTTCTATATATCTTATCATTGTCACAAATTTCCAAGGTAGTTTTCACTGATCCTCTACACTGATTTTGTTGTTGCAGACCTTATATCATTGATTTAATGTCCTTTAATTGTAACTCATCAAATGTAATTCTGTTTTGCTTACCAATTTCACAATTTTTCGTTGACCTTCTCTCTTGATATCAATGTTGACACAAATTAACCTTTGTAGTCAAATGACGAAAATGGCCCTCCAATTTATTTCCTCCTAGGATTGAATTGGCATGTATGATTTTTTATATTGTGATATTTGTGTTTTTACAGGCAGATAATCTGAGACACCAAACAATTCACCGGCTGCACCAGATCCTAACCACCCGTCAAGCGGCACGATGTCTTTTGGCAATAGCTGAGTACTTCCATCGTCTCCGTGCTCTTAGTTCCCTTTGGTTGGCACGTCCCCGACAAGACTAGGTGGGGAAGGGAAGACAAGAGATCTAGAGAAAAGAAATGCCCTAGCTAGCTACCGTAATTTATCTTTAAAGTTTACTTACTTTTTAAAATTATGACTTCTCTCATTTCCACATATACATTGTATAGATAGACAAAATATAAATAGATCTTAAGGTTATACTATAGGCACTCTCTCTGATCGTCTCTCTCTCAATTCATCTTGAACCGTGGAATTTTGGGAAGTAATGATTTGGCAGCCATTTCTGACTGGAAATATAGAGTACTTGGGGTTCAAAGAAGAAGTTTGAAATAGAAACCAAGGGTTTTGGGTGGGTTGTTTATTTCTCTTGTGTGAGAGAGAAAAGGAAAGACACTTGTATGGGTATAGAGAGAAAGAAAAGGGCAAGGTGTTTGGTATCAAATTAAGATTTAATTATTTTTCCATCTGGCCTTATTTTTTATTGCAAGCATGCTTCCGGATGACATTTTAGAAACTGGTTTATTGAGATGTTGTTTTGGACTTCTTTGGCAGTTTTTTCCTCTAGAAAGAGGGTTGCGTGATCATCTACTCTTTTTGCAATTTGTTAATTCTAATCTAATCAAAACTATCCTAGGGGAATTAGAGGAGGGGATGGGGCTTATAGGGATCAAACCCTGTCCACGCGCATGGGAGTATGTAAGGGAGGCCAACTGTACTTCACTTCACTTGTGATCATCTACCCTTTGAAAGATTCTAAAACTATGCACAAAAAGCGGATGAAAAACAATTTTTTTTTTTCTTGGCAAAAGCGAAATTTTATATCACTCGAAAGGATACATCGAGAGGGACAGCTGAGGAGCACACGTGCTTAGACTCAACTTGGGGAGGGGGAGACGCAAATCATCCAGCAGAGGATTGAATGATTAACGCCATACGATTACAATTTTAGTGAACGAATACCATCCAAAAAACTTTTGAAATCCTTTACAGAGTACAGTCTAATATTAAATTTGACTTTGATCCACATAGCCACCCTGAACTTGATTATATCGACCACCTCCTCAGATCTTGCAGTTGCATCCTTAAAAATATATCCATTCTGGATAAAAAACATTTTAGTCACAAACATTGTTTTGTGGATCGATTTTGCAGAATCCACTTTCTTATAAGGAAAAAAATTGTTAACTAAAACAGCTATTTAGCGTATGAGGCTGCAACTATTGTAGGCTGTAGGAAATGGTCGAATGTACACAGCCTTACACCCACAAACAGAAAGGCTATTTCAGCAACATCGAGTGGACCTTCCAAAATAAACCATTAAATAGAGTTAATTATTTACACCAAGATAAAGGGATTTAAAGGAAAGAGGTAAATTAAATACATGAAATACTTCTCAAAATCCGGAAGGGGTTGGTTAGGAACCATTCGAACCAACCACAAAACCAATAAACCACAACAGTGCAACAAAACCAATGTAACACCATCAACTGCACCAGTGTCCTCAACCTAATAACAATGAAGTTTTCAAAGTCTTCATCGGAGTTTTAAAGAAACCGTTTGATCATTATGCTCCGTTTGTTTGAACGTAAAATATTTTTCGGTAAAATATTTTACCTATTTGTAGTGTTTAGTTATGTATTAATTAGGTGAAAATGACTTACCCTTAAATTATTCGTAAGTTATTTTTCAAAATGAACCCGCTACCTTCTATTGCAATTATCACTGCTCAATTTTCTTGATCATCAGTCCTGACCCACATTCAATTCCAATATTCTCAAACCTCTCCCCTCTTTCTACACTATTTTGTCGATTTCTGAAAATATTTTTCAAGTACCAACCAAAACATTGGAAAATAAAAGTTTAAAATTTATTTTCTGAAAAAATATTTTACATGGAAAATATTTTATATTGTAAAACATTTTATATCAAAACAAACGGATCCTTAATGTCATACATATTTTTGAAAAATATTTTAAAAACCTTGTTTGGTTGACGATTTTCGACAATTTTCCTAGTTTAAAAAGAACCCGAATAAGGGCTGGGAATAGTTTTGAATACATTTTCCCTTAAGGATGAACAAGGTTAAAAAATATAATTAACCGTAGCCAAAGAGGAATTTGCATGTGGTTTTCCAAGATCCTTATATGACATTGTGACAACTCAATATAGCATATTTAACAGTTAGATAGATATATAGATCATAAACAGATACAGCCTCTGCACAGTTCAGTTGTAGAAATAAGAATTAACTTAATTACAGTTAGAAAAATGATTAGCTAGGTTACTGAATGTATAGAAATGTTTGCAGAGAGAAGTCCAAGAGTGGAAAATAATCAGGATGTGGTTGGTGGCTACTATGTACAGAATTCAACACAGATAATTTTCTTGTCGTCATCTTCTTCTTCTTCCTCCCCTCGTTCTCTCTTATTTGTTTTATTTTATTTCTATTCACATAACAAGCGCATTCAAAACTTTTAAATGGCAGTCCAAGTTTTTAATATTTCTAAATCATAATACTAATTGTGATTACCGTTTGATTGTGAGAATAGATTCTTGCTTAATTTGAGATGTCATTCTAACTTGAGATCATGGTAATCAAGAATCATTTTTCATTTGATCAAAGAAGAGAAAATATTGATCACTTTCCATTCTCTCACACCTCTTCCACCTTCCAAATCAAGGCTAAAAGGCTATATATAAAAAAAAAAAATTTAAAATCAAAGTCTAAAAGGATATATTTTCTTTCTTTGGGTAATTCAGAACTGATCCCACCAATCGTTATCTTAAGTAAATAGTTGAGAAAAATCTTAAGTAAATATGTGATGTTTGAGACAAATAGTCAATACTTAAATAGGCTCTGACCATAGTCCTTGGGAGATGTGGCCCATTTATAGTGGGCCTCAGAGCTAGGCTGGGATGGTATATATAGATCTAAACCCTCATCGATTTTGGGCTTGGTATTGGATTGGATAATAGTTTGGCACAAAATGTGAAAACTTTCAATTGTGATAAAAATTATTGTCTCTACTTGAGTACTTTTGAACTTAATTTCTTAAGAACCGATCAGTTCATTGTTCCAATTGTCTCTGCATTTTAATTGGTGACTTGCTACATTTTTAAGAAAGGAAAATTGATCTGATCATAACTTTTCGTTTTTCAGCCTTGCTTTTGCTTTTGGTAAACGTACAATTTTGCTATAAGATGCCTTGAAGGCAGTTCAATTATCTAAAGGCGTGTTTGGGAGCTAATTATTTTTTAAATTCTGAATAGTGGATTGTTGACGATAAAGTTTTATAGAAATTATAATGATAATTCATAAAAGGTTTTTGGATAATATGTCCATAATAGATTTTGCAGAATAATCTTGGGTGAATATTGAATTGTAAAGTATAAACTTATGAATTATGGTTCTACGCTTGCACTTGGAAGATTTTGGGGGCCAATAATCTTCAAAAACAACATATTTTGAACACTTTGAGTTATCAAAAGCAACAAATTTTTGTATCTCCACTGCAAAAGAAATGATGACCCACCTACTGAACCAATAACTCAACGGTTAACTGATAATCCACCATTTTTTTCAAGTATTTGTGGCCAGTAGTACTAGCAGAACTCATACAAATTCATTTTTTGTTTTGCATAGAGCACGATTCTTTTTTGGTTCATGAAAATTGTACAAAGCGAATGAATGAAATGAGCTACTACTAAGCAGTAAGATGGGAAATCAATAGAAAAAAATCCCTCCAGAAAATTGGAAACAAAGATAATTAAGGAAATGAACTCCTTCTTTGACATATACATATATTGCTCCCCTACTACACGGGTATGTTAGTGTCTAATAATATTCTAATTGTGTAAGAAGAAATATATAATTTCGTGTTGTAAAATATTTCATATAACCAATCCTTCAAACTGAGATGAATATACTCCTAAGATCGGTCATGTACAAGCATGTATACCGCCAATCCAGTACTAAACGAAACCCGAAACAGAGATATGAACAACACCACCTAATTAAATAAGGAGCCACGTAATGGAACTAACACACACAAGTCATCTTCATCAAATTTCCCCTTCAATTTCCTTTTCCCGCACAGGAAGAGCATAGGCGAAACTCACATGGTGGACACCGGTAATGATCATCAGCAGCAACACTCCTCTTGCACAGGCTGCATGACGCGTTTGGGTTGGGTCCGACAGAAATGAGCCGGTGCGGATGCTCACAACTGTTAATGGGTTCCCAATCATTATATACCATATTTGAAAATTGATTAACGGGGAGTATGCAATCAGTGTGAAGATATTGGTCGCATTCCCCACAATGATAGAACCAAAGGTTGGAGTCGATCCCATCCTTGCAAATTTTGCAAAAATAGCCATCTGTCTGGTATGGACGAGGGGAATAGGTTAAGGTGAACGGGTGTTTGTCATATCTATGCCAAACAGTGCGCGGTAAAATAGCGCACCGTACGCATAGATTGAATTCGCAGCACCAACATTGAAATGATATTGTCAAACTGGCACTGCATGATATGCAAGTACCAGTGGAGGATGTTGGCCTGAGGGCAAGAATGTGCTTGTCGTGACTTTCATGTTTGATAACTCGAGGTAGGGAAGCACAGTTGCTGTCGAGGTAGAAATCACATTCTTCGCATTCGTGAAAAAAGATATTGCCATTTAAGCTGCAGCATGTGCATTGCACGACATGGGTCGTGTTTAAGGAAAGAGTATGTTGAGGGTGAGCTGGGTGTCGTAGCTCCTCGGGTAGCTCCGCACACCACACATGTAGGTAAAACTCGCATTCAACACAACAGTAAAATGGAGCCGAGATGCTTTGTGCACACCCACTACATTTTTGAACATTCCTTGCCCCATTCAGGAGGGACAATGCATGGTCGATTGGCTCTTCATAAAGAGTTAATGGGTGATCGTGCCTACCATGCTTGATCTCTGCCGCTCCCTTGTGCTTCCCTTGTATTGCGGTGTTCTTGATAAACTGGGTGATAATATCAGCTGAATCATCAGGCACCGGCAAGCAGACAACCCTGAAACCGCAAAAGTTTATACAATCAAACAATGTAGAGGAAAATCAAATAAAGAGAAAGGAAAAGAGTTGCAAGGGGGATCTCAACGTGGAATACTCTTCACAGAAAATGCATAGGCGAAACTGACACGGTGGACAATAGTAATCAGTAGCATTACTCCTCTCGCACAGACTGCACGACACTAATGAGCCGGTGCGGATGCTTGCGACTGTTAATGTCAAGAGAACTCATTAAAAGCTGATGCAGTTGAAGTTGGTTAGGATTAATTAGCTGGTGTATTAGTGTATTGATTAGTTAGTTAATGGAGCTTAGTATGTCGGTTGTATAAGTGCCAGCTGTATCTGAGTTTGTTAGTCATCGTACAAAACTGATATAAGAACCGGTGCTCTCTCATTGTAGTTACACAGAGAAAAAGATGGGAAATGAATGATGATTCTCTCTTCTCTCTTCTGATTCTCTCTCTCTAGTTCTTGAGTATATTTCGTTGATTTCTTGTTTTTCTATATGGTATCAGAGCTTGTATAGCGACGAAAGTCCTTCGATCGTAACGATCTTCCGCTTCGATTTCTGAAATTAGGGCAAAATCATGGCTTCTAACTCGACGGCTCCCACTGGATCTTCTTCCATCGCTGTTACGTTACCTCCTTCTCTGGCATTTCTGGTCTCTAATTTCCATTCCCTTGTCAATATCAAATTGGATGGTTCCAATTATCTGCTTTGGAGAGTTCAAGTTGAAAGCATAATGGAAGCAAATGGTTTTCTCGAGTATCTTGATGGATCAATATCTCCGCCGCTGTCTCAGATTTGTGATGAACAAGGTGAATTAATTCCAAATTCTGCTTTCTCTCTATGGCGATTGATTGATTCTCAGCTTCGATCATGTTTAGTTGCTTCGCTCTCTCAATCTACCCTGCCGTATGTTCTCGGGTTACGTACTGCCAATCAGGTGTGGGATTCCTTATCACAACGCTACAATTTATTAACTGATACTCATGTTCAAGAACTTAGGGATTAGTTGTATAATGTGTCCAAAACATCTACTGTTGATGCCTACATTGATCATATTAAGGACTTAGCCCAAAAATTAGCTGCTGCTGGTAGTCCAATAGAAGATGATGAACTTGTTTTTCGAACATTACATGGGCTACCTAAGGTGTTTAATGGACTTAGGACTGCTGTTAGGGCTGTGCGCACTCGAGGCCACACTGTGTGCTTTGATGAACTCGTGATCATGTTAAAGAGTGAAGAAAAACAGTTGAGTTCAGAGAATTCTGAATCAGAAAGTCTGAACACCGTTCTTGTTGCTGCTCATGGCAATACTGGAAATTCAACTACCGGACATGGCATTTCCACAGGTTCTGTCAATACTGGAAATTCTGTCTCACAATCACCTATAAGTTCATCTCAATCTTCTGGTTTTGGTGTTCCTAGTGTTCCTCAATTTATTTCACCTACACCACAACAACATTGTTTTCCCCAATCTTTCAGACCATCTAACAGAGGTAGAGGTGGTCGATTTCAGAGGGGACCATGTGAGATATGCTGGAAAACAAATCACTCTACAAATTTTTGTTACTATAGACCACAAAATTTATCAAGTTCTCAATGGAGAGGTTTCTCAGATGGTTCTCCATGGAGAGGTTTCTCCGATGGTTCTCAATGGAGAGGTGTCTCTGATCCTTATCAAACTTCTCCATGGCAGAATCCAATGATGTCTGGGTATTATACATCCAGTATTCCTATGTACTCAAACTTTCCTCTTCAAGCACCAAGGTTTTCACCACATCTTATTGGAACATCTAGATCTCCTGGAGGTATTAGGCCTTCTGTGGCACCTGTGTTACCTATGCAGCAATTTTCTATGGCACCACAACTATCTTCACAGTCAGCTTTTCCTGGACAACAAGCATTTGCTGGTTTTACTGATACTTATGGGATCCCACAATCTAGTTCAAGTTTGTATGGTTCCTCTGGTGTTTCTGCATCTGACTTCTATGATACCACACATACACCTACTTCAGTATACAGAAGTGATAATGTCAACACCCATATCTCTTCACCCTGGTATTTTGATAGTGGGGCTACCAATCATATCACTAATAACATGCAGAATCTGAACTTAGCACCACCTCAGCCATCAACTATGAGTGAAGGTGTTTTGGTTGGTAATGGAAACACACTTCCAGTAACTCACACAGGTAAAGGGTTATTGCCTACACCTCATGCAATTTTTCAACTTTCTCATATTCTTCATACTCCACATATTACTCATAATCTCTTGTCTGTTCAACAATTTGCTAAAGATAATCATTGTTTGCTTATTTTTGATTCTCATGGTCTTGTCATCCAGGACAAGAACACTCTTCAAGTTCTATACAAAGGCCCTTGTCACAAGGGTTTGTATCCAATTCTGCCCTACTCTAGTTCTGTGTCATCACCTTCTGGCTCTTCTTTTACATCAGGTGTTGCATCTTCTACTGCTCTTTTTAGTAGCACTTCATCTGCTGAGCTTTGGCATAGGAGATTAGGTCATCCTGGAACACCTTTATTTGCTTCTTTAGTCAAGCAATATAGCTTACCTGTTGAAAAGTCTCTTATGTTTGATTGTAATTGTTGTCATATGGCAAAGAGTCATAAATTGTCTTTTCCTGTTTCTGAGACTCACACTACTGCTCCTTTCCAATTAGTACACATGGATGTTTGGGGTCCATCTCCCGTTGTTTCTCATAAAGGTTTCAAGTATTATCTTTTAGTCATTGATGATTTTATACTAGATTTTCTTGGTTGTTTCCTATGCATTATAAATCAGAGGTTAAGTATAAGATCTCTGAGTTCAAAGCTTATGTGACTACACAGTTTGGTGTTTCTATCAAAACTGTTAGAAGTGATAATGGGGGAGAGTTTATCAATCACTTTCTCCTTCATTTGTTTCTTTCTATTGGGGTCATACATCAAACTACTTGTCCTCATACCCCAGAACAGAATGGTATTGTTGAACGGAAACATAGACACCTAATTGAAACCACAATCACTTTATTGTTACAAGCTAGTCTTCCTGTTTCTTTTTGGCTGGAGGCTTTGACCACTGCAGTGTATTTAGAAAATAGATTACCTCATACCTCTTTGCAATTCCAAGTTCCATATGTTCTTCTTTTCAACACTAAACCCAACTATTTTAATCTCAAGCCTTTTGGTTGTTGCTGTTACCCCTGGCTCAAACCCTATGCGTCACACAAACTTCTTCCTAAATCCACCCCATGTGTGTTCTTAGGTTATTGTGATAACACTAAAGGTTTTAGATGCTATGATCCCAAAACTACAAAAGTTTATACCTCTCGGCATGTAAAATTTCTTGAGCATGTGTTTCCTTATCCTACTTTGATTTCTTCTTTTTCTGACTCAACTTCTGTTACTTCTTCTTTTAATATCCCTCTAACCTCATTTGATGATATAGTGGTATCTTTTCCTGTCTCATCTTCATCTTTACCTTCTATCTCACTTCCTCTCAGTTCTTCCTCCTCATCTGGTGTTCCTGTTGAGTCCTTCCCTCTTCCTGTTTCTCTTCCAAATCTCAGTCCTTCTTCATCCTCTGTACCTTCTTTTCCCCTCTCATCTCCTAATCCCTTACTTACAGGTTCTGTTTCATCTTCTGTTTCTGATTTGTCTTCTTCTACATCTACAGGTTCTCTTCTTACCTCTTCTATTCCTCCTTCTGAAGGTATATCATCTGTCTTACCTTCTAATACTCATTCTATGGCAACAAGGTCTAAACATGGCATTGTTAAACCTAAAACCATTCTGAGTATGACTGCTATAACTGGTGTTTCCTCACCACCTAACACTGAACCCACTCATTTTGCTGAAGCTGTCAAACACTATGTTTGGCAAGCAGCTATGGCAGAAGAATACCAGGCTCTAGTTAATCAAAATACTTGGACACTTGTACCACCACCACCAGGAGCCAATGTCATAGGCTGTCAGTGGATTTACAAGATTAAATGACATTCAGATGGTAGTGTGGCACGGTATAAAGCTAGATTGGTTGCTAATGGAAATCAACAGGAGGAAGGTCTAGACTTTACTGAAACTTTCAGTCCTGTGGTTAAACAACCAACTATTAGAGTTGTTCTAAGTCTTGCAGTTCATCATGACTGGCTAATCAGGCAACTAGATGTGTCCAATGCGTTTCTCCATGGTATTGTTGAAGAGGAGGTCTATATGAAACAACCTCTTGGATATAAAAGTGTGTCCCATCCTCAACATGTGTGTAAACTCAACAAAGCTCTTTATGGTTTAAGACAAGCACCAAGAGCTTGGTTTTCTTTATTCTCTACGTTTCTGATTCAGCAAGGGTTTGTTAATAGCAAGGCAGATGCTTCCTTATTTTCTCTCAAAATAGATCAAGGTGTTACTCTTATTCTTGTATATGTTGATGACATTATCATCGCTGGAAGCAATGCAGACTACATTTCTACCTTGATCAAGACTCTTAGTACTAGATTTGTCATGAAAGATCTGGGTGCTCTCAGCTATTTCTTGGGAATTGAGGTAGCGAAACATGGGAAAACTCTCATTTTATCTCAGCATAAGTATGCTACAGATTTGCTTGTCAAAGCTGGTATGTCTGAGTGTAAACCAAGTTTGTCTCCTTCTTCCTCTAAACCTGCAATCCTAGATCCAAATCCAGTGTTTGAGAATCCTCATTGGTATAGAACTATTGTTGGCTCACTGCAATATCTCACACTTACGAAACCAGAAATTTCTTTTGCTGTAAATCTTGCATGTCAGCACATGCATGCTCCAAAACAAAGTCATTATATTGCAGTAAAACGTATTT
Source organism: Rhododendron ovatum (assembly GCA_019656835.1). Taxonomy (NCBI): domain Eukaryota; kingdom Viridiplantae; phylum Streptophyta; class Magnoliopsida; order Ericales; family Ericaceae; genus Rhododendron; species Rhododendron ovatum. The sequence goes on from CM033791.1 coordinate 1,435,275, forward strand.
TGAGATACATCAAAGGTTGCATTCATCAGGGTCTACAATTTATCCCTGGTCCTCTAACCATAACAGGATACAGTGACTCTGACTGGGCTGGGGATCATGTTGACAGACGTTCCACCACTGGCTTTTGTGTATTTTTAGGATCTAATTTGGTGTCTTGGTGTGCTAAAAAGCAGCACACTGTTGCTAGATCCTCCACAGAGGCTGAGTACAGGGCTTTAGCCCAGACTGCTGCAGATGTATCTTGGTTACAGCAATTACTTGTTGATGTGCATGTTACTCCTTCTTTGCCTCATCTGATATGGTGTGATAACCAGTCAGCTATTGCTCTAGCCTCTAATCCTATTTTTCATGCACGGACCAAGCATGTTGAAGTCGATTATCACTTCATTCGTGAAAAGGTTTTGAGCAAACAAATCTTGGTTCGTCATATTAGCACCTTGGCTCAACTTGCAGATATTTTTACCAAGTCTTTATCTGTGGACAGGTTTCTTTTCTTGAAGACCAAACTCATGGTCGTGGACACTCCCATGAGTTTGTAAGGGGCTGTCAAGAGAACTCATTAAAAGCTGATGCAGTTGAAGTTGGTTAGGATTAATTAGCTGGTGTATTAGTGTATTGATTAGTTAGTTAATGGAGCTTAGTATGTCGGTTGTATAAGTGCCAGCTGTATCTGAGTTTGTTAGTCATCGTGCAAAACTGATATAAGAACCGGTGCTCTCTCATTGTAGTTACACAGAGAAAAAGATGGGAAATGAATGATGATTCTCTCTTCTCTCTTCTGATTCTCTCTCTCTAGTTCTTGGGTTTCCAATCATTATATACCATATTTGAAAATTGATCAACGGGGAGTATACAATTCGTATGAAGATATTGGTCGCATTCCCCACAATGATAGAACCAACAGTTGGAGTCGATCCCTTCCTCGCAAATTTCGCAAAAATCATCATCTGTCCGGTACGGACGAGGGGAATAGGTTAAGGTGAACGGGTGTTTGTCATATCTGTGCTGAACAGTGCGCGGTAAAATAGCGCACAACACACATAGATTGAATTTGCAGCCCCGACATTCAAATGATATTCTCAAACTGGCACTGCATGATATGCAAGTGCCAGAGATGGATGTTGGCCTGAGGGCAAGAGTGTGCTTGTCGTGACTTTCATGTTTGATAACTCGAGGTAGGGAAGAGCATTTGCAGTCGAGGTAGAAATCACATTCTTCGCATTTGTAAAAAAGGGTAGAGCCAAATAAGTTGCAGCACTTGCAGTTCGCCACAATAGTGTTCTTGCTCAAGAAAAGAGTATGTTGAGGGTGAGCTGGGTGTCGTAGCTCCTCGGGTAGCTCCGCACACCACACATGTAGGTAAAACTCGCATTCAAGACAACAGTAAAATGGAGCCGATATGCTTTGTGCACACCCACAACATTTTTGAACATTCCATGCCCCATTAAAGTGGGACGATGCATGGTCGATTGGCTCCTCATAAAGAGTTAATGGGTGATCGTGACTACCATGCTTGATCTCTGCCGCTCCCTCGTGCTTCCCTTGTATTGCGGTGTTCTTGATAAATTGGGTGATAATATCAGCTGAATCATCAGGCACCGGCAAGCAGATAACCCTGAAACCGCAAAAGGTTATAACAATCAAACAACTATGGTAAGGATCACACAAATTAAAAACAAAAATCATATATGTGAAAGTCACTGACTTGTGTAGATCCTCGTCTGAGGTTGCTGTCCCCGAATCGCTCGAAGAAAGTTTGATTGGATTAAGGCCATGATCATGACTTTCATTCTCTTTTTCGTTGTTCCTGTAATCACAAAGTAGAGGATAGCATGCTTTATAAGAACAAATAAAAAAAACAAAGACAGGGAGAAAATCATTAACGAAGAGAAAGGAAAAGAGTTGCAAGGCGGATCTCAACGTGGAATACTCTTTATCCGACACCGCACAATGTAAATGGACAGTATAGTGGCATTCGGAAGAATCGGAACAAGAATAAGCCCAATTTCTTCGGCAAATTTCTTCGGAACAGATGCTACAACAGTGCATTTCCTCGAAGATCTCTGGAATAAAGTAGATGAGGGATAGAGTGTGGTTATGGTGATTGTTCAGTTTGAGGTTGATAGGCGATGAAGCACATTTCTGGTTGATCCAGTATCCGCAGGTGGTACACAGGAAGGAGGTGCCTTCATGTTTTATACCGCAAGCGTCACACAAGAACGTGGATTCCTTTTGCATGGGGATCAATTGGTGTGGGTGACTTGTGTGCTCGATGCTCTGTTGGATACTTAGCACCACCAAAGCACATTTGATGTTGATATCGTACTTGCAGAGGGAGCAATGGTAAATGAATCTGTTGCAACTTTCTCTGCAGACATCACAAACGCAACTACTGTAGCTATGGTAAGGAAATATTGGAAGGAGTGTGAGGGGGTGCTGAGGGTGAGAAGGGTGGGTCATTTGGTGAGGTAGTTCGGCGCATGTTTTGTGAAGGAAAAACACGCATCGCTTGCAACCGTAGTAGGAGGAGGAGGACGACGACGAAATCGAGATTGTCTGTTCACAGGCGTAGCAAGAAAGATCCCAACTTGCTTCTGTTTCCTCTGCTTTTATGAGCATCAATGGATGGTCATGGCCCAAGTTTTGAACTTGAACAACCTCCGTCGCCATCTCTCTCTCTCTCGCCCCCCCTCTCTTTCTCTGATACCCAATTAATCTTGAAAGAGTTGGAGACAATAAGAATATGAAGAAGTATAGTAGTACTAAATTAAAAAACGTAATTAACTACACATCATTTTGGTCTCTTGCAATGTGATATAAATTTACAAAATTGACCTATCATTTGTATACACTTTCACACTTGAAAAAACAACATTGTAAATATAAATCACTAAAGGGAAAAAAAGAAAATGTAGTTATAAAAATGAAATGCGAAAATCACTTCCCATTAAAAAATTACAACATTAATTTGAAGTTTTGGAGAGAGAACCAATGGGGAGTGATTTTTACACTTCCCAAATTATTAACCTCACTTCCAATGGGAGTGTGAAAATCAATATATGGTTGATTTTTGCACTCTCCAAATTGTTAATTTTTGAAAAGTGCGGTTAATAATTTAAAAAGTGCAAAAAATTACTCCCCAAACTAATTCTCTTTCCAAAGGAGTATTTGGTTTTGCAGGTGGCTAAGTGGCTTCACACTGGGGACCATTATTGTCCAATTTTTTGGCTCATGTCCAAGAACGTGCATGATTTTTATGTATACATCTTTGTCCTCTTTTTTATTTTCACACATAAATCCCACTCGTATTGACATTACACAAGTGGGTCTCTACATGTCAAATAAGGAAAAATCTTCTGTACACGTACACCACTTTGGCTCTGTTTACGATTTTTTATGACCAGCTAAATGAGGTTTGTGATAGTTTATTTTTATGAATTTTTGTGGCTCATTTTACAAAATATTTGTTGTTCCTATAATGAGATTCTGCAGTCAAATACCAATGAACTTCTACGAATTTTTGTGGTTACTTTTACGAATTTTTGGTGTTGTTTATAAATTTTTGTTGTGTTATTTATGAATTTTGAGGTAAAAAAAAAGACGGCGCAACTGACAAGCTAAAAACAGACAATTCAAAGGTTATTTACAAATTTCTGTGGTGATTTACAAAATTTTATGGCTAAAAATACGAAGTGCATACCGTACTCCTAAAATTGTGTGTGTTTACCCTAACCCTAGGTTGTTATGCTTTTGCTAATGTTAACTATTCCACTCATACGCACATTCCTAGCGTATGCCATCTGTCACGTACTTTGTGCATATTCCCCAATGCATAACGTTCTTTTAAACAAGGGGTTTTTTTTTTTTATAACCGCATGTCCGGATTAGCTCACGCACATCTCGACTTATTCTGAGTTCCTGAAGATAACAACCGAGCATAACCCCAGCGGTTCCAAGGTAATTTGGAATGAGTTCTTGAGTTCTTCCGAAAGGAGATCGTTTTTTAGTACTTTTTAAAATAACGGAGACTCGATTGTGTCCCGTGATTTTATCTTCTTTTCAAGAAGGCTTTCCTAGTAAATTTAAATTTCTCCTGGTTGTGTATTATTGTCTTTATTTGCATCCTTTTCGTTTTACCATTTTATTTCACGCTTAAAGAATGAGATTGTCACTTTTCCGTCGAGATTAGTCCCTAAATATTAATCGGATGAAAGTAAGCTAATCCAAACACTCTAAATCAATGGTAGAGCCAAAGTGAGACCAATGGAGGCATGGGCTCCTAGTGCAAGTTTAAATAATTTTAATTTTTCCCCAAATTATAAAGGTCATGGTAATTTGTGTCCAAAAACTATACACAATTTTCCTGTTATAGCACTTAGATCCTTAGTATCTTTTTTAAGTTTCTAAAAAAAGTTCTCTTTTATGTAATTTTGTTTTTCATAAAGATTCGTAATCTATATGTACATTGTAACATTTAAGTTCATTTCTTTCATATTGTGGTTGTTTAATATAACTAAAAGATAACAAATTCTAAGATCACGTTCAATGGTGCCCCCACCAATTTTGATTTTTGGCTACGCCACTGTTCTAAGTTATCAAATTATTATTATTATTATTATTATTATTATCTCTAATACCTAAAAAAAGCCCTATCTACTGAACAGACAACTCAATGGTTAACTGATCATTCTTATTTGGTATTAGTATCTACCTTAGGTCATTTTTCAATAGAGATCCCAAATCGTTGGTTACCCATATAGTACTAAACCGATTGGTGCTCGTTTTAACCGTGATTTTCATTTTTCATTTCAAAAAATCGGCCAGTTCAGGTCCGATTTTGGTTTCATGTGATAACTGCATCGAAAATCGAACCAAACTATAACCATAACCGAATCGTAAGATCATTACACAAATACACATAGTATATATATATATATATATATCAGTTTATAATGATGTACGGTCGGACGATTCATGTGTTACTTGCGAGGTAATTTGTCATTCGTTTTTTAACATGATTGTGTTGTTGAAAGTGATTCTTCCAAAAAAGAAGGAGAAGAAAGAGTATAAATTACCACACACCTCTCTTTAATATGTTACATTCAGAGTTAGGTTCCGGTGAGGGATCCCTCATTTTATTAAAATGCGGGACTCTCCTTCCCGATTGAATTTCGATGATCTAAGCCGTTCAAAGTGACCAGAACGTGATTTTAAGGGTCCCATAAGAAATCAGCAAAAAAAATGATCGGAAAGAGCTTCATCCGAGCAGTTTTCATTGAACGGTTCCAAAAAAACTGCTCCGATGACGCCCTTCCCGGTCTTTTTTTTTGCTGATTTCACGCGGGGACTCTTAAAATTACGTTCTGCATACATTGTACGGTTCGGATTTTCAAAATTTGATCGGAAAATGAAAGTCCCTCATTTTAACAAAATGAGGGATCCCTCACTTAAAAATTCCTCGTTACATTCATTCTCTATTTTTAAGAAATAAAAATGGAAGAGAGAAAATGCCGGCCTGTTCACTTTCCTATGCTTCATTATCGCTTCCTCGCTTTCCATTCCCATCATGCATTTATAAGGTCGTAAACTGATATGCCCCACTAGGAACCAATTATTGCCCAAATTTTCTGGATCTATGTTGAAGCACTTGCAGCGTACGTTGTCCCACTTCTTTGGCTCAAGTCTCGCTCATATTTATTGACTTTATAAAGAAGGATACCAGTACCAGTAGAGAGATCGATTTGTCATTAATAAGTGGGTCTCCTCCACTTGGTGATTTGTGAATGTTTCTATGCCACTCATACGCACATCTAATGCTATCTAATGGTTTTTCAAAACTGAGCCTTGACTGCCATGCACCTTGTGTTGAACAAGTTGTAGGCACTCTTATTTACTATTTATTGATGATTTTTTTCCATCCTCTCCAAAAGGAATTCGCTTTATTTTAACTATTTGCCATATAGTGGAGAATCTAATTGTGCCCCTTGGATTTATGGCTCTTTAGAATTATTTGAGGTGCATATAAACGGACATGGACACTTGTTTCTTAAAAAACATTTCATTACAATTTAATACTAGCAATTACTACAAGAGTAATCAATATTTTTCATAGCTATACATCATAGTTCTTGTGATTTTTACGTCCGAAGTTATACGTAACAATCATAACACTTTCTCATAAGTGATTCATTGATCGGAAGTATATCCGTGACAATAACTGCACCTCATTATAAAATCTTCACTTTAATTAATTCAAGAGAGAAAACCTGACAGAAGAGTAGCCTTACTCTTTTTCCATGGCTTCAAGCGTGAAATAGATTCTCCAATCCTTAGACCTTACTCCTTGTTTGGCTAGCTACTAATAGCAACTAATATCATACCAGTGTCCAGTCACTTGATTTATCTTCGATTATCACGGCATTATTTTCCATCACCAATTTAGCTTTTACCTGATTTAATTTCTTCGAATTAATGAGTTTGAGTGAATCATATATTCAGTTTCAAGAGAAATTTTTAGGGGAGCAGTTTTCTCATTAATAGGGTCAGTTGAGGCTAATAATTTTGATATTTTTCATCACTGGAATATGGTATGACACAGACAAAAAATGCATAGATGAGTTATTTCTCTTAAATGTTGGAAACAAACACATTGAGAATACACGCGCGTATAGTAGGAGTAAATACAAGTAGATTGGTGTTCACTGTTAAATTTTTTTCCAGTTTTTCCTGGTCCATATTTTCTGCCCCCCTGTGTATGTGACGACGAGAAACATCAATCGACGCTCCCCACCATAGATTTGACAAATCTCTTTGCTGGTATCCTTCTTTCTCAAGTGGGACTCTGACCCTTAAAAGTGGGACAAAGCTGCATGTGCTTCGACAGCCGAGTAAATTGGGCAATAAATATCTGCTCTACGGAACATCAGTTTTACGAGTAATTATTTTTGGGGCAAATTTCACTGACCTCCCCTGAGGTTTCTGACACGAACAGAAACCTCCCCTGAGATTTCTAAAATGACACTGGCCTCCCCTCCTTTCCCTGACAATACCAAGGGACCTCCCCTCCGTTCCCATAACGTTAGAAAATGGACGGAAAAGGACCAAAAGGTGGTGTCATTGTATTCTACTTTTTACAATACATATACTATCATCACCAGACTCTTTACTCCTCTCATTTATAAAATATAAAATACAAACATTACTACACTTTGTGCTCGTTTTACTTTGAGTTTTTATCCTTGTTTAAAAGGATTCACATTTGTTAATTTTCTGTCAAATTTTTGTGAATTATTGGTTCGTCTTTATAAGAGAAATTGAAAAAATAAAAAATTAAGACTTTTACCAAATATTTTGAGAAATTCAATATTTTGGGTAGAAGTAATAATTTTATACTATTTTGATTCCTCTCGTTTAGACAAACCAATAATTCACAAAAAATTAACGCAAAACTAGCAAATACGAAAAAAAAAATCAAATATGAACTAAAACCAAAAAGCCTAAAAATTCCACAAGCAAGCCCACACGAAAAAATTCGAATATGAACAAAAACTAAAAAGCCTAAAAATCTCACAAACAAACCCCGTAAAATCAAAAAGTCTAAAAATCCCACAAACAAGCCCACACGAAAAAATTCGAATTGAACAAAAATTAAAAAGCCTAAAAATCCCACAAACAAACCCTGTAAAAATCAAAAAGCCTAAAAATTCCACAAACAAGCACGTACTCTCCGTTGCCAGCAGTTTAGAAAATGTATGTATTTTTGCACATGTACATTTTCTAAACGAGTCCTGCTATTGGTACCGACAGTACCGTAGGGAAAATGTACCGACGGCCACCGGACGGCCGATCTGAGCCGTCCAAAAATTTTAAAAAATAAAACTGAGTGGGCCTATGCGAGAATCAATGGCATCCGAGGTGTGTAGGGTACTTGATCCGAGCACCCCTTTTCGTGTATATACACGTATATACAAATATACACGAAAAAGGGGTGCTCGGATCAAGTATCCTACACACCTCGGATGTCATTGATTCTCGCGTAGGCCCACTCGGTTTTATTTTTTAAAATTTTTGGACGGCTCGGATCGGCCGTCCGGTGGCCGTCGGTGCATTTTCCCTATGGTACCTGTCGGTACCAATAGGATTTCTGTTTCTAAACTGCTGGCAACAGAAGGTACAGGCTTGTTTGTTGGATTTTTAAGCTTTTTGGTTTTTGTTCGTGTCCGAATTTTTTCGTGCGGGCTTATTTATGGGATTTTTAAGCTTTTTTTATTTTTGTTTATATTTGAATTTGTTTCATATTCGCTAGTTTTGCGTTAAATTTTTGTGAATTATTATTTTGTCTTAACAAGAGGAATCAAAAGAGTATAAAGTTATTACTTTTACCCAAAATATTAAATTTCTCAAAATATTTGATAAAAGTCTTAATTTTTTACTTTTTCAATTTCTCTTATTGAGACGAAGCAATAATTTACAAAAATTTGACAGAAAATTAACAAATGTGAACCTTTTTAAATAAAGACAAAAACTCAAAGTAAAACGAGCACAAAGTGTAGTAATGTTTGTATTTTATATTTTATAAATGAGAGGAGTAAAGAGTCTGGTGATGATAGTATATGTATTGTAAAAAATAGAGTACAATGACACCACCTTTTGGTCCTTTTCCGTCCATTTTCTAACGTTGTGGGAACAGAGGGGAGGTCCCTTGGAATTGTCAGGGAAAGGAGAGGAGACCAGTGTCATTTCAGAAATCTCAGGGGAGGTTTCTGTTCGTGTCAGAAACCTCAAGGGAGGTCAGTGAAATTTGCCCTTATTTTTGTTGGAGAGGCCTTAGCTAGCATCAAGTCTACGGCACATGTGTGGAGTCTACTCTAGGTTCTGCACGAATGAGTCAAACTATTTTATAATTTAAAAAAAAATTAGGAGTTTCGAAAAAAATCAATTCAATCCGACATGTATAAATACTCGATTCAATCTTTCATTTTTTAACTGCTCAGATCATCTGATTTTTGAAAGTTTGAATCAAACACTTACACATATCAAATTGAGCTGATTTTTCACGGAGTCCACTCATTTTTCTTAAAGTTATTGAACAACTCGGATCATTCGTGCCAAGAAAATAATAATAATAATCATCATCGGATCATTCGTGCGGGTCCAAAGTGCGGTGACTGTGGACTTATGATCAGTTGGAGGCCTAGTACAGTGAATAAAAGGAGAACATGAAAGTGTCCATGAAATAATAATGGACGTTCCAGATTCTGACAATACATGAAAGGGGAACATTAAAGTATCCATGAAATAATAACAAACGGTCTAGATCTGGACTAGAATTGTGAACAAAGTTTCTAGACTCAATTGAATATTTTATCTATTTGTACTTTTTTTTTTTTTGAGCTTTATTATATATGGCTCAAAGTTGAATAAACCGATTGTACGAGACCAAATCGAATAATAAAGTTAACTAGACCAACACCGTTTATTTGGACGAGTTTCCGTTACACGATTTCAGAACCGTATAAAACAATTTAAGTAAAATTAGAGAAAAATCGGACAAAATTAACCGAACAAAAATTAATTCCTTGATTTCATTAGTGCTTCCTAGCTTTGCATTCCCATCCTGCATTTATAAGGTCGTAAACTGATGTGCTCCACTAGGAACCAATTATTGCCCAAGTTTTTGGCTCTATGTTCAAACACATGCAGCGTACGTTGTCCCACTCTTTTGGCTCAAGTCCCGCTCATATTTATTGACTGTAAGGAAATGCTGCGAGATTTGTCATTTTCAGTGGTGAATAAATTGGAAGAAAAAATTTGTTGCAATCAAGATATTAGGTGTTTTCGGTAGTGAATAAATTGTTAAGAAATATCAAATTGTTTCCGGTAATGAATAAGTTATAAATGGGTATGTAAGTGAAAAAATTGTTGAGAAAGAAGTTAATGTTGTCAAGTTGTTTTTAGTTAGTGTAAGTGAGATGATAAAATATGCCAAAACTTGTTAATTAGTAAAAACACATACGTTTTTTTTTTTTTTTTCTCAAATTGTTACCAGAAACACCCCCACTTGTGCTTGTGATTTGTGAATGTTTCTATGCCACTGATAGGCAAAATCCTTATGATATCTATCAAATGACAAAATTGGGCCTTGACTGCTACCATCTTTTGAACAAGTTGTAGGCACCCTCATTTACTGTTTATTGATGATTTTTTTCCATCTTCTCCAAAAGGAATTCGCTTTATTTTAACTATTTGTTGTACAGTGGAAAATCTAATTGCGCCCCTTGGATTTATGGTTCTTTAGAATTAGTCGATGTGCGCATAAACTATCATGAACACTTGTTTGTCAAAAATAAAATAAAATAATCATTTCAAGGATTTAGTAGAAATATTTGCTGTAAGAGTAGTCAACATTTTTCATAGCTATATATTATCATAGTTCGTGTGATTTTTATGTCCTAACTTATACGTAACAATCATAACTACTAGCACTCTCTCGTAAGTGATTTATTGATCAGAAATGTATCAGTGATGAAATGTCATGTAAGTTGTAACCCCATCGATCTCATTGTGAAATCTTCACTTTAATTCAAGAGGGAAAATCCAACAAAAGAGTAGCGCACCTTGCTCTTTATCCATGGCTTCAAGCCTGAAATAGATTCCCCAATCTTCAGCCCTTACTCCCTGTTTGGCTGGCTACTAATAGCAATGGCCACCTTAGTTTTGTGGCAGCTAATACCAGTGTCCAGTCACTTGATTTATCTTCGATTAGCACGACATTATTTTCTATCACCAATTTAGCTTTCACCTGATTGCCTTCGAATTAATGAGTTTGAGTCAACCATATATTCAGTTTTCTAAGAGAAATTTTTTGGGCAGCAAATTTCAAATTAATAGGGTCAGTTGAGGGTAATAAATTTGGTATTTTTCGTTTCAGTATTTTTGTCGTCTTTTCTAAATATTTGTGGAGTTCGGGTTTTATTTTTTGGATTAATCATCCTTCGACTCAACCACAAGAGTCTAAAAAGTCAAGAATTATGACGAAAATCAAAAAAGGCTCACTAATTAAAAAAAAAATATCAAACTAATATTTTTCATTTGTCAACAGTGTTATCTTATATAAAATTTTTCAATTTTCGTTCACATTTTTATACTTATTTTTGATTCCTCTAATTGAGGAAAGAGTACAACAATCTATTTTAAATACGACGAAAAGCTTAACGAAGATTATGAAAAAGAAAGTTTTTAGTCATTAAAAATAGATTGGGGGACTGACAAGTAGATTGGTGTTCACCATTAATTTGACAAATCTCTCTACGGGTATCCTTCTTTCTTGGGCAAATTTCACTGACCTCCCCTGAGGTTTCTGACACGAACAAAAACCTCCCCTGAGGTTTCTGAAATGACACTGCCCTCCCCTCCTTTATCCGACAATATCAAAGGACCCCCCTGCCGTTACCTTTCCGTTAGAAAATGGATGGAAAAGGTGATGTTGTACTATACTTTTTACAATACATATACTACTCTCACCAGACTCTTTACCCCTCTTATTTATAAAATATAAAATACAAACATCTCTATACTTTGTGCTCATTTCACTTTGAGATTCTGTCCTTATTTAAAAGGATTCATATTTATTAATTTTCTGTCAAACTCTTGTGAATTATTGGTTCGTCTTGATAAGAGAAATTGAAAAAAGTAAAAAATTAAGACTTTTAGCAAATATTTTGAGAAATTCAATATTTTGGGTAAAGTAATAAATTTATACTCTTTTGATTCCTCTTGTTGAGACAAACCAATAATCCACAAAAATTTAACCCAAAACTAGCAAATACGAAAAAAATTCAAATATGAACAAAAATCAAAAAGCCTAAAAATCCCACAAACAAGCCTACATGAAAAAATTGAATATGAACAAAAACTAAAAAGCCTAAAAATCCCACAAACAAACCCAAAATTTTATTTTTTCGTGCCGGCTTGTTTGTGGGGTTTTTTAGGTTTTTTGATTTTTTTTCATATTCAATTTTTTCATGCAGGCTTGTTTGTGGGATTTTTAGGCTTTTTGATTTTTGTTCATATTTGAATTTTTTTCGTATTTGCTAGTTTTGCGTTAAATTTTTGTGGATTATTGGTTTGTCTCAACAAGAGGAATCAAAAGAGTATAAATTTATTACTTTTACCCAAAATATTGAATTTCTCAAAATATTTGCTAAAAGTCTTAATTTTTTACTTTTTTCAATTCCTCTTATCAAGACTAACCAATAATTCACAAGAGTTTGACAGAAAATTAACAAATATGAATCCTTTTAAATAAGGACAGAATCTCAAAGTGAAATGAGCACAAAGTGTAGAGATGTTTGTATTTTATATTTTATAAATGAGAGGGGTAAAGAGTCTGGTGAGAGTAGTATAGGTATTGTAAAAAGTATAGTACAACATCACCTTTTCCATCCATTTTCTAACGGAAAGGTAACGGCAGGGGGGTCCCTTGATATTGTCGGGTAAAGGAGGGGAGGACAGTGTCATTTCAGAAACCTCAGGGGAGGTTTCTGTTCGTGTCAGAAACCTCAGGGGAGGTCAGTGAAATTTGCCCTTCTTGGTTTAAAGTCGATACGAATGGGACTTGTCACTTGAGCAATAAAAGTGGGACAAAGCTGCATGCGGTTGTTCAGCCGAATAAATTGGGCAATAAATATCTGCAGTACGGCAGTTTTTAATTATTTTGGGACAAAGCTGCATGTGGTTGGTCAGCCGAATAAATTGGGCAATAAATATCTGCAGTACGGCAGTTTTTAATTATTTTGGGGCAAAGCTGCATGTGGTTGGTCAGCCGAATAAATTGGGCAACAAATATCTGCAGTACGGCACATCAGTTTTAATTATATTAGTTTTTTTTTTTAACAGATAATTATATTAGTTGAAGAGGCACATCAGTTATGGTGTTTCACTTTTGTGAAAAGGTACTTTTGGAAAAAAATAATAATTTTAAGTTCAAAAATTATGTATTTATGTAAGTAATTTTCTTATCAATATGGATCTTATTTGATAGATCTCATTAAGATCTTTTAAACGGTGCAAAAAAAATTGAAAAAATATTTTTTATTTTCATTATATTTAAGTTTAAAATTATCTTCGTTTGAAAAAAAATACTTTTTTAAAAAGCGGAACACCTCCTACAGAACATAAAAGGAGAACATGAAACTGTCTATGAAATAATAACGGGCGATCCAGATTCTAACGATAAATATATGAAAGAAGAACATGAAAGTGTCCATGAAATAACAACCGATGGTCCAAATCTAGAATAGAATTGTGAACAAAGTTTCATGAACCACGCTTTTTATTTTTGGTAATCGAGATTGTCCCGGACCAATATGCGCGGACGACGGACTAATTTTTACAGCCTTTCACATAACGTTTGAAAAGTTTTGCACACGAGATGATCAGGTGACCCCAAAAGTTACTCACAGCCTAGTAAATTCTAAGCCAAGACCACCATGACCCTTGGGGTTTCAAGAAATGCGTTTTGCCAAGGTATTCTCAATCTTTGTTGTAATTCCTACTATATTTTTGGCTAACTACAAAATTGCCAAATTATAAGTCTTGGATTACGTACAGGTGGTTATGTACTTTAGTATGCTTCCCACCATATATAAAAAGAGATTGATATGTGAGAAATGTAAGAGAACAAGGCTTCAATACCTCAGTAATATTAGTATGTAGAAAGTACGTTTTAAGGCTTCAATAGTAAAAGGTGAGGGGTACACTAAACCATTTGTTAATTTTATACTTCTCTACGTCCCATTTTTATTGTCCATTTTCGTTTTTTTACCGTTCTTTTAACGCTTATATCTTCCAATATAAATTTCCAAAAATATGTAATATAGATCTTGTTTGATAGTTCTTGATTAGATCTAAAATACAAAGTTTTCAAAATTATGAAAAACATTGTAGATTTGGAGATATAAGCATTGAAAGAACGGCACGAAAAATGAAAAATGGACAATAAAAATAGAATGGATGGAATACTAACAAACACGGATGCGACAAAAGACAGGGATACGACATGGCGATATCATGTTTTTCCAAATTGTTGGACAAATCATGTTGAGAATACTATTGATTCATATAAGTAGACAGTAGCGAATTACTTGCGCATTTTATTAGCTGCAAATACACGGGACTGGTCCATGCCGTGGACAACGAGGTTTGTCCTCACCATTTTACGTGTGGTTTCAAACAAGCACCTCATGACTTGGCTTGTTAAAGCTCGACTTGAGCTAAGTTCGAGTAAAAATTCTAAGCTTGTTGTAAACAAGTTCGGCTTAACATTCAAAAAAATCGACTTGATTGTATAGACTTTACTCGTTTAAAGAAGCTGGTTGAGTAAATTAACCAAATCAGCTCGTTCAGGACTCGGCTGGTAAGTTCAAACTCGAATTTTAGACTCATTTTAGTAAACAAGTGAAGCTCAAACACTACAAAACTCGACTCATTTGCACCATTAACTTTTATGCTTTGGTTCCCTTTCTACTTTTCTTTTCTTATTGTCCTTTTATATACTCCTTTCGTCCCCACTTTTAGTCCCTTTTGAAAATTTTAACTAATTAAGGGAATATAATTATTGCACTTTTAGTAAACTTGTTATTCTTAATATATGATCAATCATTACATTTTTCTTATTTTTTTAATACTATTAATTTAAAAATAAAAGGATAAAAGAGAAACTTCGTTATCTATTACCCATTTAATTTTTTATATGAAATAAATTTTTTGGGATGGAAAAAATTATTATATCAAAAATTGACATCCAATTTCGGAGGGAGGGACGGAGGGAGTAACTGAAAAAAAAAAAAAAGGGGGGGGGGACGAAGGAGGGAGTATGTTTTCCCAGTTTTTACCATCTGTGATCACTCTGCGCATGCGACGAGAAACATCAATCGACGCTAAGCGGAGTCCCTGCAGTGCCTAAGAAGCACTGCAAATTACAGCCCCTTGCGGATCAAAAATAAAAATAAAATTACAGCCCCTTAAAACGACGGAGTTTTAAGGCAAGTTATGTGAGGAGAAACTCCTCTTGGCAAGGAGAAAATTATTCACTACTTTGGAACCATGCCTCTCTACTTTCCTCCACATGATTTTGTAAAGGAAGTCCATGGAAATGCGTCTCTACTCACTTTATTTTTTTCGTCGAAATAATTTAGTTTTTTAAGTAAAGTGTCAAAAGTTATATGAGTAATTTTTTAATAAAGAAATGAAGCTCTTGCATGAGTAAGTTAATTACTTCATTCGTCTCAAATACTTGGTCTTATTTCACTTTTTGTATCACTTAAATAATTGTCTATATGTCACAATCTATAATATTTTTTATGATTTCGAAAACTTAATTTATCTAATAAAAATAATCGAGATCTATTAAACACAATTCATATTTGATATAAAAATATTATATATCAAAATATATAGCCAATTTTTGAGAGGTCCCAAATAGTAAAGAGGACCAAAAAATTGGGACGAAGAGAATATGAACTTTTTGCACAAAATTGAATCAGTCAATTAGTTCTCTTGTTTTTTTTGGGTACACAAAACAATTAGTAGTTCTTTAAGTAGATAGGACAAAACTTTTAAAAATTATGCCAAGATCACTTGGCCAGGGACTCATAGGTTTGCTCACTTCTAAGGTCTCATGTTCAATTCTTCCTGTGAGCAATCTTGGGACCAGC
Source organism: Rhododendron ovatum (assembly GCA_019656835.1). Classification (NCBI taxonomy): domain Eukaryota; kingdom Viridiplantae; phylum Streptophyta; class Magnoliopsida; order Ericales; family Ericaceae; genus Rhododendron; species Rhododendron ovatum. The sequence goes on from CM033791.1 coordinate 1,450,991, forward strand.
TATGTGAGGGATTGTAAAAATTAATCCGAGATACTCGCAAACTGGTTCAGTACACCCTGCATTACCCAAGAGAAAACTTTAAAAATTATAGGCAAAAGTCCGTTCCAGAACACATTCTTAAAAAATAAGTACTTATTTCACATTTTCAAACTCAAAAATAATGCAAATGAAAAATAATTTTTCATTTTTTTTTGCATTGTATTAAAGATCTCAATGAGATCTTTCAAACAAAATCTATATTGCATATTTTTAGATTTTAATAAACTTATCATTTTTGAGCTTGAAATTGTCTTCTTAAGAAATAAGTACTTATTTCGTGTTGCGGAAGTAATGTAATGAACAATTTAAGGATAACATCTTGTTATTTCGATAATCTACAAATTTATTATTATTTCTCAATTTTTGGTAATATTACGATAAGAATAAGAGGACTCATATATTAAAAGGAAACTGATCTTCGCGCTTCATTTTTTACCGATGGCGCTCCAATTTTAACGTAACGTTACTAATAACATCATGAACAAAGTGGAGCGCTATCAGTAAAAAGTAGAGCGCGGATATCAATTTTCATATTAAAAGCTTAATGTATCTTGACAGAAAAGTTAAGGGAGCAGCGACGCATTTCCATGGACTTCTTTACAAAATCTTGTGGAGAAAAGTAGAGAGGTATGGTTCCAAAGCAGTGAATAATTTTCTCCTTGCCAAGCGGAGTTTCTCCTCACGTAACTTGTCTCAAAACTCTGTCGTTTTAATGGGCTGTAAATTGCAGTGCTTCTTAGGCACTGCAGGGACTCCTCTTTCGCCCATCATCACGTCAAAGCCTTTGCCTCGCCGACTTCCACCTCTGGGCACCGCCGTTGCGACCAACCGTCTCAGGATGGCACAGGATAACTCCCAATTGAGGTTTTAATTACTTGTTTAAATTTAAATTTAATTCTCCCACTATTTCAAGTTACTTGTGTTCTGAATTTTCTTTACATTTTAGCGTGCTGGTCTCCCAAATACAAATATCTTCCTACACAGCCATACGTTGTGGGGGTTTTTTTTTTTTGTTCGTAGTTCAGTTTCAAATTTTTTCTTTTCTTTTTGGTAAATATGCCGCATTTCATAACCGACAAACAAAAGAACAATGGGGAGCACCCACTACAGAGAGAATCCTACATGGAAAGGCCTACAACAAGCTACAAAACATGAAACAACTAATGGAAGCTATTTGAGGTTATCTCCTGTGATTTCTATGGTTCAGTTTGAATTTGAGGTTATTCCCTGCAATTGAAGAAGAATGTTTCACTTTCTGGTGGTTTCATGTATTTTTAAGAAATTCGGAGTTCATTTGCCCGTTTGAATGCTTTGATTTAGAATACCATGTTTCCAGTAGCGCGCTTGATTTTTTTCCTCGGATCTCTATCTACAATAAAAAAGAATCTATCAACGTAGCTTGAACGTTAACAGTGAAATGAATAACTAATGCAGTATCTCTTATGCCATACGGGAAAGAAATTAAAGGCTGAAGAGCTGCTTGTCAATTTTTATCAGCACTTTGATGTCTTGGATGATCACTTCCCACTCCCGTGATGGTACTAATTTACAATCCCGAAGGGAAACTAGGTTTTTGAACATGAGAAATTTCATTCAATAGTCTCTCTACCTTGGTCATAGCCTCTATTATCTTGGTCATTTTCACAATAGCCTCTTAGGCCTGATAGCTTGGTCACAGGGCCGAACCTGAGATTGAAATTTGAAAATACATTTACCATCAAGATCATTGACAATGCATTCATGTTCTGTTTCATTGTTGTTTAGTACTTTCTTCAGAACAAATACTGAACGTGCTGCTATCTTTGCTTTGTCAAAATTCCGCAGTAATTCCTTCACCATTTTTGTTTTTTTTGTTTTTTGTTTTTTGCAGTATCAATCTTACTTCTACTATGGCCTCTACAGTGGTTCAGCGGAAGGAAGCTATCTTCAAGCTATTAAGTGATGAAAGTGTAAAGAAAATTACTCTTACTGGGGATTCTGGAGTGGGGAAAACATGGACGGCTAAACTGGTAAGTGTGGATGCAAAGAAAGAAGGTTTGTTTGAGATTGTTCTCTGGGTATTCCTCGATAGCAAATATAATGAGGCTGCTGTTCGTGAGAGTATTGCTCGTCAATTATCTCTGCTTCCCCTTGCTGATGAGTGGGATGGTGGGGATGATGTTAAGGAGGCAAAGAAGGTGAAAAAAAATGAAAACATACAAGAGATGATTGCCAAATCTGTTGCGAGAAAAAGGCTTCTTCTAATTTTGGATTATAAGGGAAAAAACAAAATGGATGTTGAACAGAAAACATTGGAATTGGAAAGCCCTCCAATTGAGGAAGAGATAGCATCTGAATCGGAAGACCTAATTTTGGATGACGAAGGAATGAAATTGAATGAAGAACAGATATTATCCAATTTGGAAACCATGCTGAATCTCGATAGCCAAAGCTCATACAAGGTTATAATCACCAGGGTGAATGCTTCCACGGGAACAGAAGGAGTTATACGGGTGGAGCCTTTGTTGGAAAAAGAGTCAATGTTCTTATTGGAAAAAAGGGTTGGGGGAGGAGTTCATCATGTTCCAGCCATCAAGTCATTAGGTGAAGCCTTCATTCAAAAGACAAAACATATGCCTGGTTCAATCATCTTGATGGCTAAAACCTTTAGTTATTTTATTCAACATGGCTGTGGGGTTGGGATGCTTAAGAGGGCTTTGGAAGAAGCATCTACTGAGGAATGCTATAATCTAAACCAGCTTCTACGCAATGGGTATGATCTGGTGTTGCCTAGGAGCATCATAATTGACTACTGTCGACAACAAAGTCACTTCTTTCTGGGCCACGGAAAAAGCATCTATTACAATGAGTTGATAGCGTATTGGATTTTGGAAGGATATCTCGGACACGTCGACTGTCTTGAGAAGGCATATGAGAAGGGTCATTCTATTCTCATTGAGCTTGTGGATTGTCAGGTGCTCAGAAACTTGGAGGGTGGCTTTGTTACAGTGGGCAATGGAACTAACCGTTTGGAAGACTTAGATCGTTACGGATTTGGGGGGAGAGCAAGTCTTGGGTTGGCTGATCTGTTTACAGTTGGTGACTGGGAAGGATTCGGTAGACTCACGTATATAGATGGAATGGTGAAATCAATTTGCAAAGGCATAAAGGGGCTGAAATTATCAACACTTTTCCTTGATGGTTGCCATTGTTGGGAAATCCTGGATTGTTTCTACCCGTCAAAGCAGGAACTAAGAGAAGAACTTCAAGTTCTTGCCATTTTCAACCCGACCTTTGAATCACTGCCCCAACTCTTGAATGACTTGCACGAGCTTGTTGTGCTTGTGCTCAGAAGTTGTGATTTTTTGGTGAAGATCGACAACAAGTTTGATTTCAAAAATTTGACTGTTCTTGAGATATCCAATGCTAGCTCTTTGAAGAAAATTCCAGATGATTTTTTCGATCTTATGCCCAAACTTGAAAGCCTGCATTTATCCGAACTTAAGCTCAATCCTCTACCTTTGTCTATTTATAATCTTACAGAATTACGCTGGCTCATACTCAGAGGGTGTTCTTGCTTTCAAACCCTAAACAGTCTGAAAAATTTTAAAAAGCTTTTGGTACTCGATGTTTCTGGCGCTACAGCTTTGACAAAATTTGAAGACAAAGCCTTTAACCACACTCCACATCTTCAAACGCTTAATCTTTCGCTTACCTCTATTACATTGGTACCAAAATTTTCCGATCTTAAAGAGCTTACTCATTTCTCACTTAGTGGCTGTAAACACTTAGGAAGATTTCGTAGAACTCACTCACTTCCTAGCCTCCAAGTTCTCGATCTTTCAGGAGCTATAAATTTTAAAGAATTCCATGAGCTGTCACCTGGACTTCCTACAAGCATTAAAATTCTAGATCTATCTGAGACTCGTTTACGGGATCTTCCTTCTTCGATGAATCCTCGTCATCTCTTTCTAAAACGTTGCTCTGAGATACAAAAACTGACATGCACAGAAACACTTAAAAACCTCGAGGTACTTGATCTTTCAGGTACCACAAGTCTGGTTGAAATTGAAGACAAATTCTTTAGCAAATTGGATTCTCTTCAAATTCTCAACCTTTCGGAAACTAGCATTCAAAGTCTTCCATCCCTTTCCAATGTTTCTGACCTCCGTCAGCTACTTTTATCGGGCTGCAATTCTTTGACAGAAATCAAAGATGAGTCCTTTGAGCACATGTCCTGCCTTGAGCATCTTGACCTCTCTGATACTCGCATCAAATTCCTACCTTCCCTTTTAAATCTTGGCAACCTTTCAATGCTCTCACTTAAAGGATGTACTCAGTTGGAAAAACTTCCAGCACTAGAAACATTGTCAAATCTTGAGGAGCTAAATTTGTGTGGTATTGACTGTTTGAAGGAAATGGGAACTGGATTTTTGTTGCACATGAGCCAACTTCGGATTCTTGACCTCTCTGAAACCCAGGTTGTAGAGTTACCGTCCATGTCAAACCTCAAAAGCCTTCGTCAACTATATCTAAGGGGTTGTCAGGGCTTACAAAGGGTGCCGAATTTGGAAGAGTTGACGACGCTCGAGGTTCTGGATCTTTCTGGAACAGCGATCACTTGTCTACCGCGGATGGATAGTTTTACCAACCTCAGGAAACTCCTCCTTACGGGATGCCCAAATTTGGAAGAGTTTTTGCAAATGGAGATGCTTGATCTGTTGGGGGCTAAAGTTGATCAGCTTCCCTACGGAATCTCAAACTTGACTAATCTTAAATTCCTCGATATTCCAAACATGAAAAATACTCAAGCAGCAGAGAGCAGAAACACAGATTTGCCCCAAGAAGGGCTCGAACCTTATCAGTGGGGCATCTCCAGTTTTGAAAATCCTTCCACATCTGTATCCAGCAAGCTATTCGTACAATTCCTGGAGAAAAATCCCTCGATATCGGAGACAAGCTTCACACGATTCCATTTATGTGTATGTCCTACCGAGGGGGAAAAGGAGAGCAGAAGTACGTATTTTTATAGCAAAGATTGTGTTTTAAGAGATATTCGCTTCCAGGCTGCAGAATTTTGTCATTTTAAAGAGCAACGATCACTGGAGATCCGTGGATTCGACCTTTTCCCCAAGGGCATTGAGGATGTGCTCTCCATTGTTGACTGCATATTTTTTGTTAATAGCACTTTCGTCAAGTGTTTGTCCGATATTGGTGTTTCTAGTCTCAAGGCAATGACAGGCTGTTGGATAGAGGGATGCACGGAAATGGTGGGTGTTTTTGACACAGGAAAGGAAGACGATATTGCTGAACTGGGGACTAAATTACAGTTTCTCGGGGTTTCAAATGCTATTAATTTACGAACGACACATGGTGGTCGGGCTTTTCAGAACCTTACTTGTCTATATCTTGATTGTTGTCCAAAGCTTTCGACTCTTTTTTCTTCATCCCAGCTGCCAGAAAACCTAAGAGTTCTTCATGTCAGATTTTGCGATAAATTGGTGAACATATTTGATATTGAAGAAAAATCGCCAGAGCCTGAATTACGAAACTTGGAGAAGCTGTATCTGTGGGAGCTGCCAGAGTTCAAGAGGATAGAATGCGGATTACCATCCCTACAAACTCTAACAGTATGGGAGTGCCCAAAACTGCAGAAGTTGGAAGACACGATAAGATTTGCAGAAAGCTTGCAGACCTTGTGCATTTCAAATGTCGTTGATTTGAAGAGCATTAACACTGGAAGCGAGCATCTTGATACTTTGATTCTCGAGAGTTGCCCAAAGCTTAAAAGCGTTCTATCTTCGAACCAGCGGCCACAAAGTCTCAGAACTCTCAAAATCAGATCATGCAACGAATTGAAGACTGTGTCTGGCGATAGCAGATGAACAAAAAGGCAAATTATGAGATGCTGAACAATGAGCCACCTTTTGCCGATCAAAAAAAAAAAAAAAAACTAGCCATCTTTTACTTCAGGTTTATTGTCAATCTTACTTTTCCTCCATGATTATTTTGTACTATGTTTCCTCTGTATGTCTGTATCCTGTTTTAACATTTTTCCTGTTCTCTGTTTTGCATATGTTCTGTTAGCATATAACATTCTCGGCGCTGTGGTGCACGGAACATATGAGGTTCGTTGCAACTATCTTCAATGGTACGCACGCGTTTGCGCTTATGCAGGTGCTAGGGGATCCTTATCCATGAATGTGTTCCATTGCTTATGTTTTCCTTTGAGAGTTGGCCATATGTTTTTTGTTGATTGTTTAGTTTTTGTTCTGCCTGTATGTTTTTCATTCCTTGTACTATCTCCTTATTATTAATGCATTTCTTTCCTTGTCCTTAAAAAAAAAAAAAAAAATTTCTCGGTTTCCAGTTTCATTCCACTATTTCATATTCAAATCTTGCCGAAAGTTTGTTTCTTCTTAATCTTCAGAATCGGGCAGACTGCAGATGACAGCGATGGCAGTCCTCCAAAAGTGTTAATTTCATAAATCTGGACCATTAGTTATTGATAGTCGAGATGCGACTACTTCAGAGTTTGGGCAGTCACTACAAACCCAGTCTGCAAAGAAGTTGAGTCCTTTTCAAGTACGGGCCTTGTGCTATTTTGTTAATTTTGACCTATAATGGGCAGGGTCGAATCGATGAGGTACATGAGGAACTCCTACCCCCTATCCTGTATATGTGTGTGGCCCATTAAAACACAAGTTTTGGACACCAGGAAAGAGGGTGCTTTCTTCTCTCGCTTAAGAACCGATCAGTTGATTGTTCCGAGATTCTGCATTTTAATTTCCTCATCGATCGGATAGATTGTTAGATTGTGCAGGAGCAAACTTGCTATTTCACTATGTATCATGACATCCTCCTCATTAAAAGGTGCATTTTGGACTGAATTTTATTTCGTATGCTAATGGAATTTTATTTTATATCGCAAGCATCACACAAGAACATCGATTCCTTTTGCAAGGGGATCAATTGGCATGGATGACTTGTGTGCTCGATGCTCATGTTGGATGCTTAGCACCAACAAAGCACATTTCATATCAATATCGTAGTTGCAGGGGGAGCAACGGTAAATGAATCAAAAGCAAATTCCTCTGCAGACATCACATTTGTGATGCGTTGAAGGAATTGGTGAAGGTGGGTTTGGAAGGACATTAATAAGGGTGTGTTGAGGGTGAGAAGGATGGTCATTCTGTGACATGTTTTGTGCAAGGAAAACATGCATCGCTTGCAAAGCCGAGATTGGTTGCAGTAGGAGGAAGAGGATAACAAAGCCAAGATTGGTTTGTTCACAGATCATATGTTTCCTCTTTTTTGATGAGCAGAGCATCAGTGGACGGTCATGGCCCAAGTGCTCAACTTGAACGACCTCCTTGGCCATCTCTCTATCTGACCCGACCCCCTCGCGCTCTCTCTGATACCCAATTAGCCTTGAAAGAATTAGAGGCATCTCCAAATGTTTTTTTTTGGGTAATTAGCATCTACAAATGTTGAATACATCTAATTTAAAAATTACAACATGGAAGACAAAAATACGATTTCTCCTGGGTTTTTTTTTTATTTATGGTACAGTTATGCTTTTCTGCTTTGCTTTTCCTTAAGCTCCACTACATTTTGCTGCCCAAAAGAAGTCCACTTTAATTAGTCCAACAGGATAAGTAAGATCCTTTAACCTAGTTTAATGAGTTTTGTATCTCTAATCCAAAAGAAACCCGACTAATCTCATCTCATCTCGGTCTGGTTATTAATAGTTAGGTCATCCGAGTTGGGGCTGAACAATTCAAGGAAGAAATTCTCGCATCTTGAAATTTACGAGAGAAACTTTGATCTACCAACTGGATCTTCAACTCAATGGTTAATTGCTCATCCACCTTTTCTATGAACTGTTTGTTAGCCGATTATAACTCACATCCAAGTACTGCAAATCTAGTCTGGTCAGGCCCACTAGAAGATCTCTGTAGACGTTATTATGATTCGAATCCAACCACGTCAAGAGTAGATGGGAAAACAACATTACTGAGATTAAATTTTAACATGTTCGAAAACTCAGCGATATGAACTGTTTTGTTTGACCCAAACATGAACGATAAAATTGGATGAATTACAGTGTCTATACTTCCCTTCCCTTCCCAGGTCTTGTCTCTCTGTTTTTCTCAACCATACTTCTGTCATGAAAGAGACCCTTTGATGTCAGAAATCTGGTAATAAAACCAGTTAAATGGGTCAAGAAAACCAAGCAAAGCAATACAGAATAAGGCACCAAAGATAGGGATCAGCAGCGAGCTTTTTTTTTTTTTTATCCTTGGATCATAAGGTTGACTCACCAGTTATATTGATCGCCGTAAACCAGGTTGGCTGAACAGTTATTTCGATCAGGCACTAGTAACCTCTACACAGTGGGGAGTACTTCTGCGTATCGAAAGAAACAAGAACAATAACTTAGCACAAATTCAACGAAGGAATGAATCAAAAACTGGCATGCGCAAGGATACTTTAGGATAAGTTACTAAAACAAATGGTAGGATACCATAGATCGGTTCCGTATAATTCTGAATTGCTGTTGGCAGCAGGTCGGGACATTTTATTGGCTGAGGGTTCAAGAATGGGGTGCAGCCCTGTCCTCGAAGACTCGGATAAGAAAAGAGTTCCAAACCTTTATGCATGCAGCATAAAGGAGGGGGAAGTGGAAAGAAGGAAGTAATGAAAGAGGCAGCAATTGCTTGTGATAATGATATGAGAAAGCCTCTTCGTTTCAAACAAGCACGAAAGGAGCAAAGCTGAAACACTAGATGTGGGTTGGTAGGTTGATCAGGAAAGCCATGAGAGTGGCAGGCGAAGCGAAACCTTGTGAATACTAAAGCCCGGTAAAACCTTATTAATACTATTACCAAGATGAGACGTTCCACCCGTTCAGCAACTTGACATGTAACCCGCCTATCCACAAGAATTTTTCCATTGACTACATCCTTGAAACCCACAGTAACTTAGCCCAGAAGCCTATCAAAGTTTTCTTTCTAGTTCTTTAAATTATTTTGACAAGTACAACCAATGTATATGCTAAATTCTGGTTGTTCTTTTTACACTAAAACTCATGTCCTTATAATGCGTCATGTTAGGGAATGACTTCGGTGTCCCCAGTCATTTTGGAGACACCGTGATTTTTGACATAACAAAATCATTATGAGCATAACCAAATTCATTACAAGTATAACCAAAACCATTACAAGCATAACCAAAATCATAACAAGGCATAACTTGGTTGGTTATGCCTTGGTTGGTTTTTGGTTATGCCTTGATTGGTTTTTGGTTATGCCTTGATTATACCTTGTTATAGTTCTATTATGCTTGTAATGATTTTTGTTATGCTTGTAAAGGTTCTGTTATGTCAAAAATTATGGTGTCCCCAAAATGACCGGGGACACCATAGCATCATCCGTCATGTTATATTGAAGGTAATTACAGCATTAGTAATGTCGTCTAAGAGTTGATCCATGAAGAACAGTCCAGTAATTACGGAAAACATCCTTCGCATTGATGTCCCTTAATACACCTGTAGTCTTACAGACACGATATTTCTCAACTAAGGGGAAAAAAATCCTTAATGGTGGGTTATCATTGCCCAGCCCTCCAATGTGGTAATCAAACATTATAATCATAATCAAATCATGGAATCTACACATCTTGCGATACATGCTTCAAATGAAAGACCCATATCCTCTACCTGGCTATGAATTGCTGCTAGATTATTTCTTTAAAGTTTTGGAGGAGGACAGTTTGTCAAAAGGATATTATCAGGATAAACATTTCCAGCCACTACCTTGAGTCCTTGACTGAGAGTTGCCATAGAAAAGGGGAACTTTCTCTAAAGAATGTCTGCACAGAATTCCCCTTTTTCCACTTATCTCGTTCATTGTCAACTGCAAACCCAAAATATAAGAAACCGAGTACCCATCAACTTTTCTGCACTAAAATCCAAGAGACCATAAGACATCAAACTGACAAACTAGTGTTTCCAGGAGCAAAGGTTTCTGAGTTGACATGAAGATTCTATTTGACATGTGAAGTTAGGATAATGACGAGATCATATCCTTGTTTGGTAAAATGATCAGAAGAAAAAAGAGAGAGAGTGGGAGAAAAAACTGACAAGGATACAAACCAAGTTCCAAAATAACATAATTAAGTCTGACAATAGCTATACACAAGAACAACATACCTTCTTGTTTTTTTTTTTTGATAAGTCAAGAACAACACACCTACAAGCAACATGAACAAGAAGATTGATACTAGCACCTTTATGGTTGCATACTTTTGGAAAACAGCCTTCAGATCTTCACGCATAACACATTCTTTGTTGTCTGTCCCTATATAAAACTGCAGTGGTTTTTCCAAACTACTTTTCTTCACTCACCTTATCAATATTCTCCCCAGGAATTTCTTCGTCGCCATTTACACACTCCAACACCATCTCTTCAGCCTCTTCATATTTTCATTGATTGACTCATGACCATCCTTTTGCTCGGCAGAACCTCCAGCAGACAAGCTCTTCAATGTGAATGCAATAAAGAGCCTTTGGGGTAGCTGTAATGAAGGGAAAATCTAATGAGATCACCAGACAAGTTAAATGCAAACTCACACAGTTCTCTCAATGCTTACTTTTCTTTCGAACTTGAGCTATCTTCATAATTTGCACCCACTTGGTAAGAAGAATTTTCACCTTCTTCAGCTCGCTTTGCTCTAATTGCATCAAAATCCTTCCTGAATTGGGAAAGGAATATATCAGAACCATAAACACCAAAAAAACAGACAACAAAGAATCAATGCTCCTACTCTTTGCATCAGATTATCATGAATAAACAGTAACAGTAAAAGTCTTATAGTTGCCCTCTAAGAATGGCACACCATGTGAGCCTTCTACATAGTTGCCCTCTAAGAACCACGGACACTTCAAAGAATGTGACAAACATTTGTCAGACACTCTCAGTCAGGTTGTTCGACACTCTTTCTACATGTCCGCAACTAAGAAACAAACCTTAATGCGAACATGTGTCTGACACACTTTTTTTTTTTTTGCTCGGCAAGTGTCTGACACTCTTTTTTGCAAACTGATTATCCAAGATTTTGGAATTTGACATATCACTTATCCTATTACATACAAAAGACGAAGCATATTGTTTAATAAATTGAACGCTATCATTAGTAGCATTTCCTAGTCATGTCCATGCTAGATTTTTTGAGAATAATTCTTCACAAACAAATCTTTCATACTTTTCTAACTTGGGATGTATCCCTGTGTCTCTGTCCTACTTTTTAGAGAAATAACATACCCACATGTCCTTGTCCCCGTCCATATCTGTATCTGTATTTTGGCAATAATTATGCAAGCCTTCTACATGAGTCATGTGTACGCGTGACAAATTAATGGTCCCACATGGCCTAAAAAGTAAAAAGCATACCTCTTAATCACCCAAACTTAAGTACCAAGAAAAGTTTACCCACAAAGACGAGGTTTATTGTACAAAAGGAGAAAAAAACTAACAAAAGAATAAAGACCACCAAAATAACTCGTAGTCAATGCAGCCGAGTCTCTTTGCCTACATTTGGTCTTTTACAAATTGCCATTTGCTTAATCATAACCAACGAATAGCTGATCAAATGACTACAAGATTACCTATATATGTTGAAATGGATAAAGTGCAGCAGTAGAGCAAGCTTAATTGTTAGATGACTCTACCTCGTGCAACAAAAATTGAACTGTTAACAAAACATTAGTACTGATTGTATAGAAAGTGACAAGCAAGACTTACTTTGGTTTTAGTTTTAGCTCTGCACCTAAACCAAATCAAACCAAACCGAGCCTTATATCCCAATCACTTGGGGTCGGTTACATGAATCCTTTTCCTCCATTGAGTTCTGTCAAAGGCCACTTGTTCACACAAATCTACTATACTCATATCTTTGCGCACTACAACATTTAATGTCAATTTAGGTCTACCCCTCTCCGTATCATTGCTACCCAAAACTATCATATCCGCTCTCTTAACTACTGCATCTCTTAGTCTACGGTAGACATGCCCAAACCACATTAGCCTATTTTCCCTAAACTTCTCTTCTATGGGTGCTACACCTACCATTTCACGAACCGTTTCATTTCTAATCCTGTCTCGTCTAGTCTTACCACACATCCACCTCAACATTCTTATTTCCGTTACACTCATCTTGTTCACCTGTTGTTTCTTAATAGGCCAACATTCTGTCCCGTAAAATATCGCTGGTCTAATGGCAGTTTCATAGAATTTTCCCTTTAATTTTATGGGTACCCTCTTGTCACACAGTACACCAGTAGCGCTCCTCCACTTGAGCCACCCCACTTGGATCCTATGGGTCACATCATCAGCAATCTCTCCATCTCTACTAATAATTGAGCCTAAATACCTAAAATGATCACTCTTAGGTATCTCCTGGTCTGGGATCATCACTCTTTCTTCGTGCGCACTGCTGGTACCACTAAACTTGCACACCATATACTCAGTTTTACTCCTACTTATCCGAAAACCCTTTGACTCTAATGGTTCAATAGCTTCTCAGCAACTTCCTCACATGAGAACTCAACCAAAGCCGTGCCAGAAAAGAATCTCAGCAATTGAACCACATAACACATGTTGCATCAAACTAAATTGAAACAGGTATAAATTTCTTTTCTCCTAATGAAAAATAACTAGTTAAACAGCCCACCAACTAATATTACAAAAAATGGTTAATGATCTAAAATACATATCCACCACTACAGCCGATGTTTCAATAAACCCGTCGATAGGGTTGTGTTCACGCTCTTTCATGACAATCAACCAGTGGTCAAAATCGATCCTCATGTCTAGTCTCATCGTAACTTCATCTTGATATCCACTCTTTTGGACAATGGGAGGAGCCAAAGAATAAAAGCGATGAGAGATAGCTTCATCCTGAAATCCACGCTATCTCTCATCCCTTCTATTCTTTGGCTCCGTCAATTGTCCAAAAGAGTGGATATCAGGATGAAGCTACGATGAAACTATACATGGGGATTGATTTTGACAACTGGTTGATTGTCATGAAAGTGCGTGAACACAACCCTATCGACGGGTTTATTGAAACATTGGCTGTAGTGGCTGGCAGGTATTTCAGATCATAAACCATTTTTGTAATATTAGTTGTTGAGTTTTTTAGCTATTTATTTTTTCATTTGGAGAAAAGAAATTTATACATATTTTGGTTTAGTTTGATGCAAAATGTGTTATGTGATTCATATGTTTCGATTGCTGTTCCGAAACTTAGAGCATCTGCACTGCATATTAAGATGAAGAATATTTGCTGTTCAAAAAAAAGATGATAGAATATTTCCCTTCAATATTCAAAAGTTAAAAATATGAAAGTACAATCTAGTCATACGTGTACAAGAATTTACACATGATGATATGGCACTATATGATAGACATCACGCCTCGAGTATTTTGTGCCTTTAAAAGCACTCGACTCAGCAAACTTCGAAGCAAGGCGGAGTCCAAAATTTCTTAGGCCAGCTGCGGTAAAAGACTTTCAATTTTTCATTTAGGCAAATTGTTGAACAATTATTTCACCACCTCTTCCTTGCCAACATTTTCCTTTGGAGCTGCTTATGCAAGCTCGCAGACGAGCTCTATAGGCAAGTTACCACAAATTTTGTTCGAGACGAGTACCAATTCAGAAGGAAAAAAGAATAAAACCCATGGCTCACAATCTTAGTCCTTTTACGTTGACAGATATTGAACATTTACCAAAATTGAAATCCTTTATAATCAAAAGTAGACATAAGATCTTGAACCAATAAGGAAAATATTAATTGAGGTGCGCGCCTCGGGAGCCTGACTCAACTCAAGGCATTTTGGTTGCGCCTCGCCTCACCTTAGTCGCGACCTTTAAAAGCCACTAGGGAACCCGACTTCTTGTCAAATCATCACGTGATCTTAATGACCTCGCCATATCCCAAGTTTAAGGGAACACACTTTGGTCCCCATTGCGATATAGGAACCTTCTTTCCATGATCAATGATGTCATCAATTCTCCACATAAGCCAGGTGCCAACTCCTATGCCTCTTGGCGTCCTATAAGGAACCAAGCATCTTGGATTATGACTGCCCCCAACTTCGGCTTTACCAAGTCATTCTCCTTGGCTTGGCCTAATCCCGAGCCTAGCCGCCCAGCCTTGCAATGCCGTGCATGCCAGGAGCTGGGCTTGCCTTGCAATGCCAAGAGTTGGACTTCAGACCCCTAGCTTGCTGGCTCTTCATTTGCTCGGCCAAATGTTGGATTGGGCTAAGTATGGTAGAACAACCTGAATTGGGTTGTGGACCTAGCCCCTTGTTTCGGCCCAAGGATCATCTAGTCTGCCCCTCCACAGATCAATACAAGATAGAACAATTAAAGGGTTTCACATACGTAACAGAAGCGGAAGTAGAAAGAGTATCATTACATGCTGCCTCACGAAAAGATAACGAAAAGCTTAACTCCTTTTGTTTCACTTTGAGAACATCATCTTGGTTCCTTTGGCCCAAAGATGTGACATGAGAATAGTTGATACACTCATGATCATGAAAAGTTATGTAGGTCGTCTGGTTAAGAGGTTCCACTGTTTAAAATGAACCACTCTAATTCCTCTCGTGTCCAGAAACATTGGTATGTAACCCTACTGTTTAAAATGAACCACTCTGATTCCTTTCGTGTCCAGAAACATTGGTCTGTAACCCCAGAGTCTTATTTCTCTTATGATCTAGCTCCAACTCTACCTCAGTTTCTCAGCTATTTTCTGGTATTTCAGTGCTGGTTCTTTGTGGCTTGGTATGGTTCTACACTTCTTTAACAGCCAGAAAACAACTAAGGTATACTTGTGCATCAACAATTAGTGATGAATTTTATTGTAGAACCTCAAAGTAAAAGAACAAGAAGGCTACAAAAGAAATCAGCGATACCTCAAAAAACTGGCACTCTACAAGAACCATGAACTTCTTAGACCCCTCTTGACCAGCATTGCAATATATGCTAACTTCTCCCTTGGGCATATTCTGCTCCCTTGCCTCAGTTCCCTTCTTTACTTGAGCATCAAAACTTGTACCACCAAAGATGAAATTTGGGACTCGATTAGTCTCCATAGCAGATAAGCATGGGTTCCGCAAAAAGCAGAGGACATGGGCAACGACCAAACACCACAAGGTGTTGCTTTCTGCTCGGACAAGAGATAAAAAAAGATTAACGACCAAACTAAATTGCCCGTATTCATGAAAACACTTCACCTCTAGTTGTCCGTAAAAATAGTCAACAACTTTCATAAATTAAAAAACAAGATTCCTAGAAACACTTGGACAAATACAAATAACAAATAACATGGTATATGTTAATTTCCTAATCCTTTGGGGCAAAGACACATTTGTTGGCTGCATCAAGGGCAACCCAGGCGATTGAGGAATCACGAATTGAGACGATCTATCTGTTGTAGGAAAAAATGTCTGAAGCTCACACACCATTTAATTACTCATAATTACTTAGGAAGCAGAAGTAACAACAACTTGATTAGAACTCTGTAGATAACCTGGTAGAGTCTGCAATAACTTGATAGGGGTCCTCATAAAACCACAATTATTCATCCTGTCCCCCCCTAAAATGGTATTCACGCCTTACTTGGTGATTGAGGAGGATAAATTACTCTGAAATCTTAAGAGAGATCAGATAAATGAAATCATATAAAGAGAAGAAGCCAATCCAGAAAAAGCACATCAAAAAACTTAAGCCAAACCAGTCTCTAAAGCTAAATTCAAATTCTCCAGCGACCAATCTAAACCCTGCTTCCTTAAGGATCAAAGCAACATCTTTCTCCAATTGTCCCCACCACACCTATAAACTAACACCAGATGATTAATTGGGATGAATAAATATGCATTCCTCATGAACTCATACAAATTTTTATATGCACACAAGCATTTGTTAATGTTACTTTCAATACATTAGCAAACATGAGATTAAAGCTCGTTGAGGAGCTGAGATCTTCCTCCATAGAAACTCGAGATGGAAATTAACATGCAGTTTACAACAACTTGCTTTGGATCCCATGTGAAATCATATCTTAAGATTCTTGTAGTGGCCTGAATTACGTGGCTCGGACCATGCCAAGCCATACTCCTCAAGCGTGACCACGCTGCTCTACCAGGAAGGGCCTTGCAGCTCGGGGTCACTTCACTCGGCCGGTAGGCAATAGCATTTCTCAGTAGCACACATAGCTCAGTGTCCTACGAAGTCGTTCGGGGATAACCCGCTCAGATCTCGCAACTCAACAGGGACGCCTTGTCCATGTGCACCTAACCGCTTAGCCATGTGCGTCATCATGACGCATGCCAAGACGGTTACAGCACATGGGTCATGATTGCTGCTAGCTCTGGCCACGTGCTCCGTGATTGCCTTATCCGGTGTGTCGTATGTGACGTCACCCGAGGTGATCACCCGAGCATACCCTCCACGCGCTTACTTGGTGAGCAAGTCAAGCAAGGCCTATGCAAGGAAAGGGAAGCAAACCTAAAGAGGTACGCCGTTTCACCCCAACTCAGACTTACCTTCTCCTTCCCATACTGACTGGATCATCGGAGAGTCGACCGGCTTTCCACAGTCATTCGACCGGCAGAAAGATTCGTAGAAACTACGGCAAAAAAGAATAGGATGAAAAAATAGCTTTCACTGCACCATATATTTCCTTCGATTTCTCTCCTATTCTTCCAAGAAAAATTCCTGTGAATACAACCACCTTAGGTTTCAAGATCATATTGCCAAATGGAGAGCCCTCAAACCTTGCTCCCACGCTCCTAAGCCAGAACCTCCTAGGACCCTCACTCCCATCGAAAAAGAAGCCCACATCCAACTAGGACGGAACCTCTAAAGCATATAATTTCCACACACACACAAAAAAATGCTACTAAGCAAGAGAAATATTTACTTTAGTAATGATAAGACAAAGGGAAAAATATTAACTCAAATAAGCGCAAGCACCGAGTATCAATACAATACTTGCATTGATTCCAAAAGGAATAGTGAATTTCTATACTATTTATAGACTAAGTACCAACGATTAACAAAAAAAGATGAAGAAAAGAGTCATGCCTAACAAACATATCATCTTTAAGCAGTGAAGAAAGGAAGCAAGATACAAGGTATCAAAATACATACATCAGGCTGTTGCGACTGCAAATATTCTCCAATAGTATGACCAACTCTCTCAAAAACTTCAAGCAACAGAACTGTCGAACTCATACCCATCATCTTCTGATGAATCTGAGTTAATTCTCTCTGTTTACATTCTCGCATTAATTTGACCTCCTCATCAATCAGTCACAGAATTTGATTCCTAATGCATTGAGGGATCATCATTCTTCCATTCAAAACTTTTTCGCGAGCAAAAATCAGCAAGACAGCCAACTCAACGAGCTTTCCTTCCATGGCATAATGGTAAGCAAACTGTTCAATGTTGTTGGATGACTCCACGAGCAATTTATTAACAGCCAATGACTGTTTCTGCGACAAGAGATTTAAAGAAAAAACCTTGTTTGTCATCTACTTCATATGCAAGCATTTGTAGTCTAATGTAGAAAAAGTATGATAAGTTTGCAGAAAAACAAACCAAAGATGGTAGAAAAAGTGACACTATCCACTTGAAAAGAGACTTTCGTTGATACACGGTCACCGCCTCCCTGCAAAATCAGTACAATAAATTATGAAGTAAGAATTTGTGGGGGGGGGGGGGGGGGGTGTGTAAGACATCGGGCCAAAATCAGCATAAGTAATCCAGCATGGAAAAAAGGGGGTCACCTCGCAGCATAAAGTGCTGAATTGAGTGGGAGCATTCCTTTGTCCCACCAAACTTTTCTAGCAAATGGGACATCGGTTTGAGCTACATTGCGAAGGAATAACTTAACTAATTCGGGAGATGAAAACCTAGCTGCATAATGCAACAGCAGCAGAGACCAGAAACACAGATTTCCCCCAAGAATGGCTCGAACCTTATCAGTTGGGCATCTCCAGTTTTGAAAATCCTTCCACATCTGTATCTAGTAAGCTATTTGTACAATTCTTGGAGAAAAATCCCTCTATATTGGAGACAAGCTTCACACGATTCCATTTATGTGTATGTCCCACCAAGGGGAAAAAGGAGATTAGAAGTTCATACTTTTATAGCAAAGAATGCGAGTTCACACATTCGCCCTAAACATTGAGAAATGAGTAAGATCGCTAGGATTGGAAAGTTTTGTTCTTCTTTGACCTCAGAAGAGATATTAGAACAGAAATTGAGAGAACAATTTGATAGAGATTATTCGCCTAAACTTGAAATTTTGTACAACCAACAAAAGGCAGGAGATGTTACTTTAATATCTGTTAAAGAGTTTTTTGATATTATTTTTAAAATTAACAACAAAGAACTTAAGATTTTTTATAATTATATGAAGAAAAAACGTCTTAGGGTTCAAAAAGATAGAATTTTAACTCATTTACTCGATTCCCCTATAGCTAGAGTCACGTGGTTGCCCCCTCCTACGGAGTTTGTTAAGATTAACACGGATGCAAGTTTTGATGAGAAGTCAGGAAAGTAGTGTTGAGAGAGATAGCTATAGAGGTGTGTTGGGCATGGCGTTGTCTGAGTTTAAAAATATAAAACGACCATTAGAAGCAGAGGTGGAGGCATTAGAATTAGGTATGTTTGTCGGGTCAAGATTAGGTGTTGGGAGATTTATTTTGAAGTAGACAATGGTGAGGTTGGAAGCTACTTGAGAAGCCGCTGAGACATCCCCAGATTTTTTCTTGAAGTTCATGTAAGTAAATTATTATCTTAAATCTCAAAAAGTATTTAGTTAGCAAAATGGAATTTGATAAAATATTTAATTTCAGGAATTTTCCTATCAATTTTTTTGAGAATTATGACGTAAATCCTATCCTACGTGAGGCCAATCAAGTGGCTAATGTACTCGTGTTGTATTCTGGAGATAAACCATATAGTCATTTCTACATTTCCCGTCTTATCATTGCTTTCACGAAGCACTACATGGATAGAAATAGTATCATCTTCTTCGGACATCGTCCAAAAAAGCAAGGTAACATAACTATTATGAATGTTTAGAAAGTACACACATTCACCCTAAACATTCATAATAGTGTTGTTACCTTGCTTCTTTGGACGATGTCCGAAGAAGATGCATCTATTTCTATCCATTTAGTGCTTCGTGAAAGCAATGATAAGACGGAAAATGTAGAAATGACTATACGGTTTATCTCCAGAATACAACACAGCGTGCACATCAGCCATTTGATTGGCCTCACATAGGATAGGATTTACGTCATAATCCTCAAATAAATTGATAGGAAAATCCCTGAAATTAAATATTTTATCAAATTCCATTTCGCTAACTAAATACAGATTGATATAAGATAATAATTTACTTACATGAACTTTAAGAAAAGATCTGGGATGTCTCGGCAGCTTCTCTAGTAGCTTCCGACCTCACCATTGTCGACTTTAAAAATAACTCTCCCAACACCTAATGTTGACTCGACAAACATATCTAAGTCTAACGCCTCCACCTCCGCTTCTAATGGTCCAATATTTTTAAACTCAGACAACGACATGCCCAACACACCTCTACAGCTACCTTTCAACACTACTGCTCTGGCACTTCTCCCTGACTTCTCATCAAAAACTTGCATCCATGTTAAACTTAACAAACTCCGTAAGAGGGGGAAACCACGTGACTCTAGCTATAGGGGAATCGAGTAAAGGAGTTAAAATGCAATCTTTTTGAACCCTAAGACATTTTTTCTTCATATAATCATAAAAAATCTTACATTCTCTTTCATTAATTTTAAAAATAATATCAAAAAACTCTTTAACGGATATTAAAGTAACATCTCCTGCCTTTTGTTGGTTGTACAAAATTTCAAGTTTAAGAGAATAATCTCTATCAAATTGTTCTCTCAATCTCTATTCTAATGTCTCTTCTGAGGTCAATGAAGAATAAAACCTAGAAATTCAACCTGCAAAAAGAAAACAGTATTAGAAACTTAGAGTAACATCATGTACTATATCAAATTGCAAAAGATCAAACAAAATTGCTTAAAGATACAAACCTCGAGATAGCCACCTCAACTCCCTAAACGAGACAGCTGTGTTCAGCAAACTACGAACCGTTGAAGAATTGAAACATGATGGGTTTTTCCTGGGAAGAGTCAGAGATGAGAGAATAGATTTACATCATTGCATGCCACCTCAGTTTTGAGATTAATTTTATATGAAGTTATGTGTTCTAAATTGATGAGGATTCAATTTAATGTCATGGAGTATAGATTTACATCATTGCATGCTAAAAAGAATGACAAACACATATAGTATGCTAAATTATTTTGACATATAACAAACCACACAAATCTATTAGTCCAAAGTCTCTCACATGACGACTAATAAATATCTACTTAAGTACTTATGGGAAAACACATAACATAATATTCATCACCAACATCTCTGAAAGCACTAGGCGAAGAATCTCTGAAACCATCAAATCAGTCAATAAACTTGATGCTTTATTGATTCCAAGGTCCAATAATGTCATTTTTTTACTCCGTTTCCTTCAATTATGCAAAGAAAACATATGCACATCAAAGATTTTGGCCATATTTCATCCATAACAGCCCGTATCGGACTGAGCCCACCATTACGTATCGGCCGATACCATTACGTATTACCAATGTGTGTGATTTTCATTCACTGCAATATCAGCCATATTGGGTATCGGTACCCACACTGATATTTCAAACTATGACCCTAATTACTTGCAGAAACAAAGCTTGAAATAGTTAACAAAACGAAAAAGACCCTTATTGCAAACTAATCGCTACCATAAACGCAGTTCCAGCTATCTAAACAAACAACAAAAGAAGCATCTTATAATCAGTAGCAACCAACTTTCTGAAAGTGATATCGCAAGAGGTGCTAACAAATTATGAGGAAAACAATTCTCTCTTGTGCTTGAATAGCAAATGAGAGGAAAAATCGTAAGGGTGGGTGAGAAAGGAGATAGGCAGACTCTTCTTTACCCAATTTTATTTCTCACAAAGGTGTTTTACACTGCATCCAATGTGGCCCTAACAACAACTTGATTAGAACTACGTAGATAACCTGGTAGAGTCTGCAATAACTTGATAGGGGTCCTCATAAAAAACCACAATTATTCATCCTGTCACCCCCAAAAAAGGTATTCACGCCTTACTTGGTGATTGAAGGAGGATAAATTACTCTGAAATCTTAAGAGAGATAAGATAAATGAAATCATATAAAGAGAAGAAGACAATCCAGAAAAAGCACATCAAAAAACTTAAGCCAAACCAGTCTCTAATGCTAAATTCAAATTCTCCAGCGACCAATCTAAACCCTGCTTCCTCAAGGATCAAAGCAACATCTTTCTCCAATTGTTCCCACCACACCTATAAACTAACACCAGATGATTAATTGGGATGAACAAATATGCATTCCTCATGAACTCATACAAATTTATATATGCACACAAGCATTGGATAATGTTACTTTCAATACATAAGCAAACATGAGCTTAAATCTCCTTGAGGAGCAGATTTCCTCCATAGAAACTCGAGATGGAAATTAGCATGCAGTTTACAACAAATTGCTATGGATCCAATGTGAAATCATATCTTAAGATGCTATTGGCAAAAGAAAAAGCTAAGACCTCCATCGTTTCTCTATTAGGCTATTTTTTTTAATCGGATTGGTAGAAAGATTCGTAGAAAAAATAGCTTCCACTCTACCTTATATTTCCTTCTATTTCTCTCATATTTTCCCCCCAAAAATTCTGGTGAATCGAACCACCTTAAGTTTCAAGATCATATTGCAAAATGGAGAGGCCCTCAAAACCCTGTGACTTAGGAGTAAGAAGCCCGCTTCCAACTAGGATAGAACCTCTCAAGCATATAAAAATTCCAAAAGAAACAAAATAAAAGCTACTAAGCAAGAGAAATATGTAGTAATGATAAGATCATAGAAACAATATTAACTCAAATTAGCACAACCACAGAGTACAAATATAATACTTGCATTGATCCCAAAAGGAATCGTGAATTTCTTTACTATGTATAAACTATAAACAAAGTACCACAAAAAAGATGAAGAAAAGAGTCATGCCTAACAAATATATCACCTTTAAGCAGCAAAGAAAGGAAGCAATATACGAGGTATTGAAATACATACATCAGGCTGTTGGGACTGCAGCTATTCTCCAATAGTATGACCACCTCTATCAAAAACTTCAAGCAACAGACTCGAACTCACACCCATCATCTTCTGTTGAATCTGAGTTAATTCCCTATGTTTACATTCCCTCATTAATTTGACCTCCTCATCAATCAGTGACAGAATTTGACGGTTTCTGCGACGATTTATTAACAACCAATGACGGTTTGTGCAACAAGAGATTTAAAGAAAAAACCTTATTTGCCATCTACTTCATATGCAAGCATTTGTAGTCTGAGCCTGAGGTTGCAAAAGTAATTTTGAGTATGAATAGTTTGCAGAAAAACAAACCAAAGATGGTAGACAAAGAAATACTATCCACTTGAAAAGAGACTCTTGTTGATACGAGTACACCAACTCCCTGCAAAATCAGAACAACAAATTATGAAGCAAGAATTTGGAAGAAAGGAAAAAAAGAAGAAGACGACATTGGACCAAAATCAGGATAAGGAATCCAGCGTGGAAAAAAGGGGGTCACCTCGCAGCATAAAGTGATGTATCGAGCGGGAGCATTCCATTGTGTGGGAGCATTCCTTTGCCCCACCAAACTTTTCTAGCGTATCGGACATCAGTTCGAGCTCCATATCAAAGGAATAACTTAACTAATTCGGGAGATGAAAACCTAGCTGCATAATGATGCAACAGCTGGTCCCTATTTGCATCTACTCTTATGCCTAACTTCCCATCCACCAACGCAGTGGCACATTTCAGGGCACTAAAAAGGCACAGAGACTGCAACAGAGTGGTTCGACAATAACTGTATGTTCCATTTCTTACATCTCGGCGTGACAACAAGGACTTCAGTCCTTCTGCATTATCCGATGAGATGTAATGGGTGATATCATCTACCAAATCCATGTCAAGATAACAACGATCAGCATCGACATTACGAGGACTCGAGGAGTCCATTCCTGTCAATGATCAATAATATATCACTATTACTGGTTCAAAAAAGCAATTATAAAAAATAAAAAATATATGTCCAAAAAAGCAAAATAAAGAAAGTTACAGGACCACCCCGCTTAATTGCGTTTTTGCTCAAATTTACTCAAACTTTTACGAAAAAAGCATTGAATCAATGTTAAGCTTAGATTTGAGTTAGTTCATTGGAGACTTTGGTGCCAAATCAAGCTCTTACAGTGCAAACCCCGACTGTGAACCACTAGCCCTTGGTGGGGCAGTAGAGAATTAACGGTGATTGGCAGAGAAGATAAACCGAAAGCAACTTAAGTATTTCATCAGGTGAATCTAGCACTTCACGGCCCCTTGTTGATCAAATTTTATCTAGCCTGGAGGAAAACAAAGGGAAGCATATACGCTTGCTAGGTTATTTGTTTTTTCCATAAACAGTGGGAAAAGAAAAGGATCAACTTTATACAGATGGAAAGGAAGCCACCAATTGAAAACATATATGTAGAGAGAAGATGAAATGAAGATAGATGTTGGTACCGTCTCATTTGGCGCCATCGCCGTGAATCGACAGAGCAACAGATCACCAGACAGAGAAAGGAATGCTAAGGAGCCACATGAATGGCTTAGGTTTTGTATAGGTTCTTGTTTGCTTTTTAAAAAGGCCCTGTTTGGATGCCGGATTTGGAGTTCGGCCACGGAGCCGCCCGGATTTCATCTCCTTATCCCACTCATATCTAGTCTTTGGTTGTATTTTTGGGAGGATGGATTAAAACACTGTTGAACTAGAAATCCACCACCACCAGTGTTTTGGGTGGATTTGGCAAGCGGAGCTTTAGGCCCTGTTTGGATGCCGGATATGGAGCTGCCCGGATTTCATCTACTGGTCCCACTTATATCCGGTCTTTGGTTGCATATTTTTTGGAGGGTGGATTAAAACACTGTTGAGACTACAAATCCACCTCTAACAGTGTTTTGGGTGGATTTGCCAAGCGGAGCTTTACCGTCGTTAGCAAATCCGGGGGATTTGGGACTCTTTTACCCCTCCAAATTCACCCTCACCCTCACTCACACACAGTATTTTTACAAAGAAGATGATGAAGAGAGACCTTTCAGCCGAAAAACTCCGCTAAGAAATGACTGGCGGCGGACGGGAGACACTTTGGGGGTCGGATTTGGGGACCATGGATGGGGTTTCTAGAAATTTGAAGGGGAAGAGGTAGTGGCGGTGGTGGGGAGTGAAGTGAAAAGAAGAGAAAATGGTTTCTAGAAAATGGAAATGGTTTCTGGAAAGTCGAAGAGCAGTTCCCAAAATGGAGTTTTTTTTGGAAACGGAAGGGAACTAATAGTGGCAATGGTGTGGAGTTGGTGGGGGTTTTTAATTTTTTCAGAAAATATTTTTTTTTAATAAAAAAATATTTACACCTCTAACAGTGTTTTGGGTGGATTTGCCAAGCGGAGCTTTACCGTCGTTAGCAAATCCGGGGGATTTGGGACTCTTTTACCCCTCCAAATTCACCCTCACCCTCACCCTCACTCACACACAGTATTTTTACAAAGAAGATGATGAAGAGAGACCTTTCAGCCGAAAAACTCCGCTAAGAAATGACTGGCGGCGGACGGGAGACACTTTGGGGGTCGGATTTGGGGACCATGGATGGGGTTTCTAGAAATTTGAAGGGGAAGAGGTAGTGGCGGTGGTGGGGAGTGAAGTGAAAAGAAGAGAAAATGGTTTCTAGAAAATGGAAATGGTTTCTGGAAAGTCGAAGAGCAGTTCCCAAAATGGAGTTTTTTTTGGAAACGGAAGGGAACTAGTAGTGGCAATGGTGTGGAGTTGGTGGGGGTTTTTAATTTTTTCAGAAAATATTTTTTTTTAATAAAAAAATATTTACAACATTATATTCTAAAATGAGATTATTGTATCCTTAAATTAATAAAAAATATCAAGTTATTGTAATTAATTTGAAATAAAACCAATTTTGAGAATCAAAAATTACAGTGGGGGTAATTCAATCATTTGACATCTATCACATCATATCCACCCTCCAAATTTTCCTTCTCAAAAAATATCTAAACACCTCATTACAAATTCACCCTTCTTAACATATCGCATCTCATTACATATCAATTCTCAAATCCACCCTCATTAAATATCCACAAAAACCGAATCCTCCATCCAAAAGGACTGTAATGGTCCGGGTCCGCCGTTTCATTAGGAGTAGCAAGATAATACTCCCTCGTCCCACTTTGTTGTGTTTGTTTCCTTTTTTTGAATGTTTTAAAAAATTGTCTAATTTATAATATTTTATATAAGGAAATGATTTTGCCACTCCATTTTTTGTTAACGCCAGGGGAGTGGCGTTAACAAAAAATAGAGTGGCAAAATCAGCAGCCCTTTATATATTCAATTTAGATCTTGTTTGATACGTCTCAATTAAATCTTTTAAACAAAGTTTATGAAATCATAAAAAAAATATAAAATGAGAGATATAGGCAATTTTTTGTAAGGTGCTAAAAAGGGAGCAGACACAACAAAGTGGGATGGATGGAATAATAGATGGTGCAAGAAAGGAAAAAAAAAAAATTATTGAGTATACTTTTCCGGTGTTTATTTAGCAAGAATGTCTTAGAAGACGGTAAAAAACAAACTTGTCCGTATGTACCCTTTAAAGTGAGAGAGCTTACTTGTTTTTTCTCCTAAAAAGTGCAGAAAAAATTTAAAAATCTATTTTCTTATGAGAATCAACAACAAATACTCTAATTTTCTTAAAACCTTCATCTAACCAAATGGATGCTAGAAAAAAAAATTTACTTCACTTTCTCTCATTTTTATTGTCTATTATATTTTTCTTGTTAATCAAACAGACTCTAGAGAGACAAAAATAAAAATAAAAAAAGTTTAATTACTAGTACTTATATATCCCATAGACTTTAACTCGAACTTCTTCGTTTTTGTCCATAAATCTCTAATTTGAACAATTCTAACCTTATACTTCATGATATGTCGTAATGTACACCCTGTGTTGCCTTCCACGCCGGGTCTGATTAATACTCCAGTTAGGTCATCCACGTCGTTGCTGAACAATTCAAGAAGGAAAGTCTCGCATCTTGAAATTTATGAGAGAAACTTTGCTCTACCAAGTGGATCTTTTAACTCAATGGTTAATTGCTCATCCACCTTTTCTATTTATAAATTGGCTCGTGGCCGATTACAACTCACATCTAAGTACTGCAAATCCAATCTGGTCAAGACCACTAGAAGATCCCCGTAAATGTTATTACAATTCAAATCCAAACCACGCCAGAGTATCCTGAGTATTGGACGTTGATACGAAACGGTGATTGTTTATAGAGATTGTGAATTTTTAAAAATAATTACTGACAAAAAAAAATTAAAATTACCTTAATATCCCGAAATAGTCAAGTATAGGCCATGAATCGAAAATTAAAGGGACAATATGTGCAGGAACCGGCCGATAACCATGCGCTATCCTCCCTCACCGATATATCGAGATATCATGGTATCGAAGGACTAAAAGACCGTTATTTATCGACCAATGCAAATCATAACAGCCCATATTTACATCCATGGATCCAAGATAAGAGGTTTTTTGTCAAAATAAAAGGTGGTTAGATTTCAAAGATAGGTATGTATATTTTTTAGCAGTTCGACTGTACGAATTCTTTTCTAAGAAATCTCCTCAAATCTTTCTCAATTTCGCGATTTGATGGATTCAATGTAAGGATAGTCAAAATGATTCCATAAACGATTTTTCCTGCACTCGATTGTTTCAAGCAATCCTTAATTCCTTATTCTGGTCTCGTTAACTGACACCATAACGATGTTTTTTCATATTTCGCACCTTAATTTCTATAGCCTCCTTGCATGTGAAATTAGTTATTCGATCAGACCAAATGTTTCATTGAACCAAAACAAAATTCATCTAGCAAAGCAACATCGAAACATATCGTAACAAGTTTCTTAAAAAAGAGAGAAATTTTTACACTTCAATTTGCGGACATACAACCCCAAAAACTGCGCTTTCACTTTCTACTAGCAAGCCGGCAGCGGCCGGGGCGCCACACAAGCACTGGTTGTGGAAATACGACGTCACACCGAAGGTCTGCGATTTTCCACCTGTCGGAATCTTCCCACACAACCGATTATAACTCACGTTCAAGTACTTCAATTGAAACAAATTATTTCCGGATCGAGGTCGAAATTGAAACTTTATCTTATTTATAGGGACCAAAGTAGCTGATTAGTTAAACCAGTTACAACGTTTTAATTGAAAGCTTCATTCTTTTTCTGGTAATAAAAACAGAATCCAGGAAAATCCAAGAAATCCACTAGCAAGCCGTCAACGGGGCCCCGCACAAGCACCGGTTGTGAAAATACGACGTGGCGTCGAAGCTCTGCAACTTCCCACCCATCGGAATCTTCCCACACAGCCGATTATAGCTCACATTCAGGAACTGAAATTCCAGTGCCGTCAACCCCACCGGAAGACTTCCAAATATCCTATTATGATTCAAATCCAGCGACGTCAAGCTCGCCGGAAAAACCACGTTACTCATGTTGAACTCGAACGTGTTTCGCGAGAAGTCGACAATCTGGACCGTTTTGTTTGACCCGAACATGAACGATAAATCGCCCGAAAGCATGTTACGCGAGAAATCGAGTCTCGAGGAGTTATAATAGCCAAACGATTCTGGTATCTGTCCGGTTAATTTGTTGTGAGAAAGATTGATATCGGGGGCATTCCCCGTGAATCTCCAGTCTGGGATTGGACCGGTGAGTTTGTTCCGGTCCAAGCGAATCCCAGCGAGATTTTTCAGTAATGAAAGCTCCATGGGGATCGAACCGGTTAAGTCATTGAACGATAAATCAAGAAAAGTAAGGTTTTTGAGTTGGGATAAAAACGAAGGAACCGGACCGGTTAAGTTGGTCCAGCTAAGCCAGAGGGTTTTGAGGTGAGAGAGTTTAGCTATGGCCGGCGGGATGGGTCCGGTGAGGTTCGAGAGTTTGTGGAAGATTAGTGTTTCGAGAAACGGGAGATCGCCCACGGCGGCCGGGATTTGGCCGGAGAGGTTGCCGCCGCCTTGGACGCCTCCGAAGAGGGTGAGGGAGTTGATGCGGTTGGTGGTGGAGTCGCATTCCACTACGTACCAATCGCAGCAGTCGAAGGTCGGGACCCACGAGGCCAAAAAGTAGGGGTTGTTGAAGGATTGTTTGATCTGGAGGAGGACTTTTTTGTCGTGTGGGTTGCAGCGCTCGGCGGAGAGGGACGGGGAGGGGAGAGAGAGGAAGAGGAGGAGAGAGAGGGTGAGGAGAGAACTAGTTCTAGTATTCTTCATGTTTCTGCTTGGTGTTTCTTTTTCTTTTTGTGCTTGTTGGTTTACATGTGGAGCTAGGTTTCCATATATAGAATTGATGATGGTCAAAGGATAACAGAGTATTGCCATAAAGAAAGAAGGAAAAATGGGACTTGGGGATGTAACCTGTGAAAATGTGCATGTGTATCTAATTTAGTAGTCAAACGACACGGATTTTTCCTGTCCCACACCTATATGCGGTTTCTATCTTAAATCTACCCTCAGTATAGTATGTAGAGTAGGATTTTTCCGGGAAGAATCATCATGGATTGTGAGTTGACACTGTGACAATTTCTTTTTTTGTTCCGTATAAACAAATGTCTTGGCAAGTTTCGCGGAACTAAACTAATTTTATAGTCTTGAAATCATTGGTGGTCTTGAAATTTCGTGGACTTCGGAGATGTAAGTATGAAGTCTTGATCCTGATCGATGACTTCATACTTGATTTGACCGGCCGAGACTTGCCAGTGCAGTTAAATTTTTTGTTATTCCTTGTATGCCATGGAAAATAGACTGTAGCAGCAAGAGCAAGCCTTCTATTGGTATCCTGACAATTTTGTTTGGGGACGAGGAGTTCGTAATTTGACATTGCCATTGTCAATCTTGTTGGGTATACCTGTTGTAATATCCTCCCAAGTTAATAATATTTTTTCTCTTATCGAAATCCAAGGCCTTTTTCTGTATACTAGCTAATTTCATTTTGATTTTCCCATTTGAAATTGGAACAAAAGCAGTCCACCTTTCTAAAACCAAAGGATAGGAGCACTAGGAATATTGCAGCTTAATTGATTGGAAAATGAACACTCGAAGAGAAGATGATCATCAAAGGATTCAGTATTGGCTTGATTCAGTCAACTTGTTCTAGAGAGAACATAGTATTTTTCCTACAATAATTAGTCACAACTACTACTGACTCATCTCTCTCTCTTTCTATGTTCCTCTAGTTTTGCTGGTTGTAGTAAATCTGTATGTATGTAGGAGTATTATTGATTTTTCCTATGCGGTCCTGCAGCGTGTCGTAGCTGGAAAGCATTATTGATGAATCATGAGTTCACGTGAAAATATATCCACTTCCATTGGGGTCCAATTATTTTTTTATTATGGAGGTGCATGCCAATACCCACTTTCCCAGCTTTCATCATCAAATGATTGAAATCAATCAGCACTACTCCAGAATTTTGCGCAAATATAGATCGATCTCTACTAAAATATTACATGTTACTTGCAATTCGGAGTAGACTTTTCATCTGTTAAATGTATGTTTTGATACATCTACGTCTTAATATGGGCACAAAATCAGAAACTGACCCGAACATCTAACTAGCTATTAAAAAAACATACTGGCAGTTTGGCACATTAGTACAAGCGCGTAACATTATTTAACGCTTAATCTATTTAGCAAGCCGGCAATGGATTCCCGCACAAGCACCGGTTGTGGAAATACGACGTCACATCGAAGCTCTGAAACTTCCCACCGGTCGGAATCTTCCCACACAGCCGATTATAGCTCACATTCAAGTACTGAAAATCCAGTGCGGTCAGCTCCACCGGAAGACTTCCGAATATCTTATTATGATTCAAATCCAACGAAGTCAAGCTCGCGGGAAAAACCACGTCACTCAAATTAAACTCGAACAAGTTCCTCGAGAAATCAACGATCTGAACCGTTTTGTTCGACCCGAACATGAACGATAAATCGCCCGAAAGCATGTTACGGGACAAATCCACCGTGGAGTAGTTATAGTAACCGAACGACTTTGGCACCGGTCCGGTTAATTTGTTATGAGAGAGATAAATATCGGGGGCAGTCCCGGACTGGAAATTCCAATTCGGGATTGGACCGGTCAACTTGTTCCGGTCCAAGTGAATCCCGTAGAGTTGCGGTAACTGATCGAGCTCGACGGGGATCGAACCGTTTAAATTATTAAACGCTAAATCAAGAAACGTCAGGTTTTTTAGCTGGGATAAAAACGAAGGAACGGGACCGGATAAGTTGGTCCAGCTGAGGCGGAGCATGTTGAGGTTGGAGAGCTGGGCGATGGCGGCGGGGATCGGTCCGGTGAGGTACGGGAGTTTCCGTAAGATAAGGGTTTGGAGAGAGGGGAGGAGGGCGATGGAGGCGGGGATTTGGCCGGAGAGGTTGGTGGAGAAGATGGAGATGGAGATGACGCGGTTGGTGGTGAGGTCGCAGCCGACACCGTACCACTCGCAGCAGTCGGTGGTAATGGCTGGGTTCCATGAGGGCAAGGATGGGTTTGGGTCGTTGAAGGAGTTTTTGATTTGGAGGAGGGTTTTTCTGTCGGTTGGGTGGCAGCGGGGTTTGGCGGAGAGGGAGTGGGAGGGGAGAGAGAGGAAGAGGAGGAGAGAGAGGGCGAGAGTAGGGAGGAGAGTACTCAGAGTTGGAGTACTACTGGTATTCATATTTGCGTTTGGTGTTCTTTTTTTTCCTGGTTGGTTTACTCTGATAAGAGACATGTGAAGGTTTCCATTTATAGATTTTTTGATGGAGTAACAAGTTTTGGCATAAAACCCCCAGTTCCAAAAGAACGCTGTACTGCTAAACCACGTTTAGAAGTGCATAGATTCACTTTAAAAAAATGTACAATTTTTTTTCTAATTCGTTAATTCTAATCTACACTATTCTATGAGACTTGCGGAGGGAAAGGGGGCTTACAGGAATCGAATATTGTCCATGTGCATAAGAATATATAAAGGAGATTAAATTGCACTTCACTCCACTTGCAAATTTGAAAAACACAAAAGTCTAGAGCTTGTCAATTGTACGAGGATTAAGGGTTATCATTTGGCCTGAAGGCCTGCGGCCCACCCGAGCCCGTGAAACGGGCGGTCCGGCCCGGCCCATAGTTTGTAATGGGCGGGCTCGGGCCTATAAATTTTTACTCGGCCCGGCCCTTGAGCCCGCCCGTGGTACCCATCCAAAAGCCTGTCCATGGGCCCGCCCATTAGCCCCAAATTCCACAAAATCCTTTCTTTTTTCCCTTGCCCAAGGAAATTTAAGCCCGCCCGGTGGCCCGTTCGATTTTTGGCCCGTTAGCCCGTCAATTGGGCTAGCCCGTGGGCCGGGCTTGGGTTTCAATTTATAGTAGGTAGCCCGGCCCGCCCGGCCCACAAAAAAGATAAAGCCCGATCAGCCCGGCCCGTGGGCGGGCTTGCGTAGTGCCTTGGCAGCCCGGCCCGGCCCGATGATGACCCTTAACGAGGATACATGGTAAATATTGGACCAATACATAACTAATGTTTCCGAAACAAACCTCGGAGCTTATGCCCGGTCCTTACCTTCAGAGCCTCGAAATTAGTCGAGATGCACACAAGTTGACAAGAACATCCGGTTATAAAAATAGAAAACGTTTCTAAAACAAATGTGTTTGAATTTGTACACTTCTATTTATGTCCATAACATATTTGTTTTTAAATACATGACGAATAGAAGGAAAAAAGACATTGTTCGTTTTGAGTTTCAAGGGAGGTTGAATGTGGGGAGAGAGAAAAAAAAAAGGTAAGGTATTAGGGGACATAACCATTGACTGAATGTATGTATCAAATCATCCTTTGATTATTTTTTTGGGCGCTGCTATTCGCAGCCCTCTATTTACTCCTATAGCCCGTTAAAAATTTCTAATTATACTCGACAGTTAGTTACCGAAATTGAGATATATTTTCAACATCCAATTACCGAAATATAATATTTTTTTCAACAGATGTTTACCGAAAATACATGTTCGGCAGTTGTTTACCGAAAGTTGAACATATTTTCGACATGTAGTTACCGAAATATAATCTTGTTTTCAACAGCAATTTACCGAAATGTTATTTATGATTTTCAATAACCATTTACCGAAATGTAGTGGGTTACAGGAGAAAATAAAGGGCTGCGAATAGCGGCGCTCTATTTTTTGGGTGCAAGGCCGGTAGAGATCAAGTCATCAAAGATAAGGTTGGTTAATTACACTTTAATCTCCCAAACTATCACTATTTTCTTTTGTACGACCCACGCTTATGGATTTCGTCTACTGCATCTCTAAGATTGCAACTGACATCTACCATACGACTTCATATACTGATGAGAAAAACTACTGAAAGGACGTGAACAGCCAAATCAATACTTGAGGGACGAGATAGAAAAAAACAGTTATAGTTTAGACAATAAAAATAAAATTAACTCAAAGATAGACTAATGATTACTTGACTTGTAAAGTAAGCGAGCATTAATTAAGTATGATACAGAAGAGGTTAATGTGAACAAATTCAAAATAGCAAACCAGTTTTGACTTTAGAGTAACTTTAGAATGATTGTAGGAGTATTTGAGTAGGTGATACCATCTGCTTTGGTGTCACACTACAAGTTTTTATCAACGCAAGATGCTCCGGGTCAACTTGCACGCATCTCAAATTAATTTCTACAATTATATATTCCTACAATCTTTTTACACGCTTACGTGTGGGTATGAGGTGGTTCTAAGAATTGTTGGCCAGGATAATCAAACCTAAGACTTTAGGTAGGAACAAATCTCTAAGTTCCGGACCAACACCACTTGGCCAACTCCGGACATGGTCGCTCTATACCTTGTTGGTTTAAAGATGAATATCCCTAGAATGATATCATTCATTAATTATATATTGATGGTAACAAGTTGATTAGCTTTTCTCATCCTTTTTAGAAACGTGAGGATTGCATGCACAATATTGCAAGGAAAAAAAAATAGACAAGACAAAGTTCTTTGGACTACTAATTTATTCTGAGAGGGATACCACTAGATATATCATGATGACTTTGCATGATTAGGCAAATCCCATAATTAGGATCTACTAATAACATGGAAACAGTTGAATTGTTCTGTCGACGATTGGGAAGGTTTTACTAGTGGAGTGTGCAGTTTCTTTCTCCTCATATGGAAATCCAAACCTTTATAGAATATAAAACTAATTTCAAAGTCTAAGAGGCCAGGGGCTTGATATTATCTGAGTTTGACTGATAAATTAATTTTATTTCAACTGAGACTAGGCCATATCAAGAACGTTCAATTGTGGAACTCTTTCATAATTATTTTATATATTGGAAAGACATTTTGAAGGTCTAGAAGGTGTCAAAAGACATATATATATGCCTTCACCACATAGTTCTTGAGCCAAGTTTTATTTTTTCGATCGACAAAAGAAAGTTTTATCATGTGCAATCCATACACGTCATAAACCTCACAAGAACGTGTGATCGTGGAGTGATTTGGAGCACTATGTGACGGTACTCCCTAATTACTAAATGGTTTCTCTCAATAATTATTCAATAGTCCGGGAGTACTGCCATGTGATGCTTCGAATCATTTCAGAATCGCATATTTATGTGGAATCCATACACTTGTCATCATGACCCCATGAAAATATGTGATTCGGAGCACCACGTAACAGTACTCTCAGACTACTAAATAATTTCATTAAGTTGTACTCGTCTCATTGAATTAATGTCACACTGCCGGCACCCCCCCAAACTTTAAAATTAATCCCTCCTCCATGGATGGAAATTTGTGCTTTCGGCAACCCAAAAAATAATTCTAGCTCCAGGTGATAAGTTATGTGAAATAAATGTAAAGTACTACTATTGGATTATTCTTTGGAGGCCAGATTGGGAAGGTTTTACTAGTGGAGTGCAGTTTCTTTTTCCTCAAATAGAATTATAGAAATCCACCCGTACACACAACTAAAGTTTTGTCGGCGTTTGACTGATACAGTAAAATTTGATACTACAGCATAGTTTCCCATTCAACTACAAATAAGTCAAATCAAGAACGTGCAGTTACAAAATTCTTTTATGGTACAATTTTCTATAAGGAATAGGATCCTCTCTCGGCTGGCGACATGTTCACAAAGCAATTCCGTGGGATCGAGTTACTGAAGATTACATTTGTGTTTTGTATCTATGGTTTGAGCTGGGTTTTCCATTGAATACCCTAGCTACTACCAAGTCGAAGAGGGACCCTATGCCGGCATCTCGTGCTGGTCTCTTTCGGCAATACGTGTCGTAGAGCCAGTAGCCTACAGTGCTTTCAGCAGTGCTTGTGTCTTAAATTTTGGTAGTTTTGATTCACTTCTATTTTTGGGATGTAATCTTTGTCTTCGGGTTTGAATGAATTATGCAATTGTTGTTGATTAAAAGAAAAAAAGAAAAAAAAGGACGGTCTGGTTCAACCATTTGTAGGCCTTTCTCAAGCCCACTTCATTATCGAAACCGTTTACCTTTTTTAGCTAATTTTAAATCATATCAAAATCTTTGCTAAAAAAGTTTGTTCTGATATACTATCAATAATGGGTGTATCGAGAAGAGCGACGAAATAAGAGCAGCAATGGTGATCATCAGTATATATATGAATGCAAATTGTGTAGTTCTTCACAAGTCAGTAACATAACGGTACACCCTCGGCCTTGCAACGTGTTCCTCTAAAGACGAGCTTTATAACGTAATTAATTATATTGACTGTAAATTTCTTTACAATGTGAGAGACAGTAACATAACAAATTTTACTTTGCGCGCGAAAAAGACCACTTAAATCATTCTGCTGGAGAATTTGTGTGAAGACATATATACTGAAAACAGCTGCGTAGGTTTTCTTTTCTTCGAAAAATTGAACGGGTTGTAGTTGTTCAAAGAAATACTAATCAACTGATCATGAAGCGTCCACATCATGCAAAGTGATCAATGTTTTTTTCCCCCCTAATCCCCTGTGGTTAGCTGATTATTATAAGACAGAAAGTTGTTAACTCTCTTGCTAAAAAGCATATGGACGACGGAAATTTTATCCTCGGTTGTTGAGTAAAGAAAAAGTTAAGGAGTCCAATTGCGACCGTTCAAAGTGTTTTTTTACGATGCGGATGTTAATAAAAATTTTCCGGGTGTAATTTCTAAAGTAATGCTAGGAGTGCTTATTTCGCTTTACTAGATGACTTCAAACACACCACGAAATCAACCAAAGAAAAGAACACCAATCTTATGTGGAAAACCCCAAAATCAAGTAAAAATCACAGGAATGAATCATGTACTAAAACAAATGTACGATTACAAGCAATCTTAATACTGACTGTGTATCCTTACCACGAGTCCTAAGATCCATCTGCCGAATCCAAGTTTATCATACCCTTGCATGATCGCCGAATCCTGAATCCTCAAGCCTTCCAAAAATCCTTTCAAACTCCACGAAAGAATGCAAAATAAAGTTTGATTGTTGATAAACTTCACCTCCTGAAGTTGAATGATTGAAACCACGGATCCATAGATCTTTCAGTACCCTTCAGGATTATTCATGAAACAAAGCCTTTGATCTGTCATGGGAAAAATAACCACGAGCTTGTCGGTGGAACTCTGTAAAATCGCACAAGCCGGGTCTCCAAAATGAATATAGCGGCAGCCCACACCTTGACCTAATTGAAAAATATATCTAGTGTTGCCGAAACTCGATAACGTTGCTGGACCCAATATTTTAAGTTGCTCCAGCAACTTGTTCCACTTGACGGAATGGATGGCTGGATTGAGTGGGAGGTGCACTACAGCACCCCGGGTCCCCACTTGACAGCTTGCTTTAGGGAGGCTCAAGCAAGTTCAATTGTACGTCTTGATTAAATACTATCTCCTCAAGAACAATACAACATTAAAATGATTCCTTTTCAACGTTCGAAACAGACGCTTCTATTAAATGTAAAAAAGAGAAGGTTACAACTCGATAAAATGAGATACAAGCAAAAGAGTGTTTCGGCTAGGAACGTGCCAACCCAACAAGGAAGCTCGGCCTATGGAGCTTCACCGGGAAAGAATTAATTGTGACAGGTTATAATTAAACACTAGTCTCAGCCATTGATTGTGCAAATAGCCGACTGAAATTATACTGCTTTGTATACACCGTGAAAAAGACTCTCTCTTTTGTCTCAAAAACTAATATATTTCGCTGCCGACATGATGAAGATTTAGTTTCTTGCAAAAAGTTAATCAACAATAGCCGACAAGTCACAAACTTCGCCAACCCAAGGGATTAACCTAGTGGCGGGACTTAGAGGTTCATTTCCTCTTAAGTTTTCAAGTTCAAAATCTCTTAAATACTATCAAATCTTTTTGTGCTCGTCTATACAGAACATTTGCTTTGGTTTCAAGTAGGGGCCGAACAGTGAATGGTAAGTGTATGATCCTTAGGATTAGGATGGTCTAAACACCTGATTTATAAATAAATAAATAAATAATTCTTAAACTCCACTCGCCGACTTCATTATAAATGGAGCATTCTTAATCAATGCCGAGTACTACGAGTATTTTATTGGGTACCAGATGTATATATCTGTAATAAGGTGACGTGAAAACAAATCATTGCATACAAGTTGTAATATTGAAACACAACCAACTTTTCAACGGAGGAGTATTAAACTTTTACAAAAAACAAAACGATTAAAGCCATTATGGCACAACGGAATCCCGTAAACTGCGGCGAGTATACTAGCAAGCCGGCAACGGGGCCCCGCACAAGCACCGGTTGTGGAAATACGACGTCGCAGCGAAGCTCTGCAACTTCCCGCCCACCGGAATCTTCCCGCACAGCCGGTTGTAGCTCACGTTCAGGTACTGGAAATCCAGCGTGGTCAGCTCCTCCGGCAGACTTCCGAATATCTTGTTGTGATTCAAATCCAACGACGTCAAGCTCGCCGGGAAAACAACATTACTCAGATTGAACTCGAACTTGTTCCGCGAAAAATCAACGATCTGAACCGTCTTGTTTGACCCGAACATGAACGATAGGTCGCCCGATAGCATGTTTCGGGAGAAATCTAACGTCGTGTAGTTGTAGTAGCCGAAAGATTTCGGTATCGGTCCGGTTAGCTGGTTGTGGGAGAGATAAATATCGGGGACAGTTCCAGTGAATATCCACTCGGGGATTACACCGGTCAGCTTGTTCCGGTCCAAGTGAATGGCATCGAGGTTTGTTAACTGACCAAGCTCGGGAGGGATCGAACCGGTCAAGTCGTTGAACGATAAATCGAGGAACGTTAGGTTTTTGAGCTGGGCGAAGAACGTAGGAACCGGACCGGTTAAGTTGGTCCAGCTGAGCCGGACCATCGTCAGGTGACTAAGTTTGGCTATGGCCGAGGGGATGGTACCGGTGAGATTCGAGAGCTTTCGGAAAATCAAGGTTTGGAGATAGGGGAGGTCGCCGACGGCGGCCGGAATTTGGCCGGAGAGGTTGCCTGCGAAGATGGTGAGGGAGATGATGCGGTTGGTGGTGGGGTCGCATTCCACCTGGTACCAATCGCAGCAGTCGTTGGTTGAGACCCACGAGGCTAAGAGGTAGGGATTGCCGAAGGATTGTTTGATTTCGAGGAGGACCTTTTTGTCATGGGAGTTGCAGCGCTCGGCTGAGAGAGAAGGGGTGGGTAGAGAGAGAAAGAGGAAGAGAGAGAGGGTAAGGAGGAGAGTAGTGGTAGTAGTAGTATTCATTTTTGTGTTTGGTGTTTTGTTTTGCTGGGGAGGTTTAGGTGGATAATAAGACATGTGTGAAGGTTTCCATTTATAGACTTGGGTCATGGAAATTGGAGTTTTAGCCATTAGAAAAGAGAGAGAGAATTAAAGGGGACAAAAATGAGATGCAAAAATGCGGCAATGTGCTGTATATATCCATTGTTTGACTAGTGATCAGGCCTGGATGACAAACTAATGTTAATTTGACTTGGAAATTTTGGGTGAGAGTCACGTGTAGGCTAGGTTAATCTTCAATTATTTGGCGCATTCAAAAAATTATAGTATTAATAATAGTACTATTACTTTTTACGAAGTTTATGTGAGTGTTTTAAATAACTCTGATAGACAGATTTTTAAATTCTGAAAATTTATCGAAGACGAAAAACGGTCTAAATTTCGATTCTAGATAAGTCAATCCCGAAAACTTTTTAAATTAAATTTTGTATATTTGTAGGCATTTTAAAGTTGGTAGTCATTTAGCTTTTATTCTAGTTTAATCATAATCTTAGGGGTTGTTTGGCCTAATAAGCCAAATTGCTTATTTTATTTTGTCCTTATTCAAAATA
This sequence comes from Rhododendron ovatum, assembly GCA_019656835.1. Lineage (NCBI taxonomy): Eukaryota > Viridiplantae > Streptophyta > Magnoliopsida > Ericales > Ericaceae > Rhododendron > Rhododendron ovatum. The sequence goes on from CM033791.1 coordinate 1,489,701, forward strand.
AATTTCACATTGGTTAGATTTTTGTGAATTTTTTGAAAATTATTGCTTCGTCGTGATGAAAGAAATCTAAATTGTAAAAACTAATGATCGAAACCCAAAATTTTTTGAACAAAGACAAAAATAAATCAATTTTTTTGTTTTTATTAAAAAAAAATTGGTTTAATTCTTATTTTTTTTTAACTTTTAGATTCATCTCGTCATGACGAAGTAATAATGCACAAAAAATGCCAAAAAGAAGAAGAAGAATGAATAGGTCAAACATTCACAGAGATAGTAGACCAGCTTGATAAATAGTCATTTGCTTAGAAGCATCATTAATATTCCTTGGATGATCAGTCGTTTCTTGATAACAAAAACCTATATAAGTTGCTCTAAACAATCGCCAGAAATAATGGACTTTATAAATGTGAGGATTGCGTGCACAAAATAATACAAGAAAAAACTATATGATGACTTGAGTAGGCAAGACTCCATTATTAGTGTTTTACTAGTGGAGTGCAGTTTCGTTTTCTTCAAATAGAAATCCACGCGTACACATAATTTTGAACTAAATTAAATACAATCAAAGTTTGACTATTTTACTACTACTATTCTATAACATAGTAGTAGTTTCCCGTTCAACTAAGACCCAGTTCCATCAAGAAAAATAAATAAATACTTATTTTTTTAATTATATGTGATTTATTAGGAAAGAATGCTCTATTTCATAAAATGAAAAATAAATATTTAAAAAATAAATATCTTAACGGAACGAGACCTAAGAATAAGTCAAATCAAGACCGTGCAGTTACAAAATTCTTTTTCGTACAATTTTGTTAGTTGTCATTTGTTAAATCTAATCTACTCTATCTTAGGAGATTTAGGGAGGATGATAGGTGTTTACGGGAATCGAACCTTGCTCATGTGTATGAGAGTATAAGGGTGTACAAGAAAATTCACAAGAACTGAAATTTAATTTCTACAATAGATGATGAAATGACAAGATTTTCATCACCAAAAGTTATTATAGGTGACGAAAAAAATAAGATTTTCGTAATTCTGTCACCTATAGGTCGTCACTGAAAGTCACTATTGGTGACAAAAATCTTGTCGTTTCGTCAGCAAATATACTTTTCTTGTAGTGAAAGTACCAACTCCACTCCACTTGCACGTTCAATTTTCTTCAAGGAGTGGGAACCAAGTTCAACCATTGTAGGCCCTTTTCAAGCCCACTCAATTATGGAACTGTTTACATTTTTAGCTCATTTGAATTTGAATCACATCGATCAAATTTGATAACGAGTCATTAATTTGAAGTACGTATAAATTACTTACAGTAAAATGGAGCCAATTTTTGAAAACCAAATACTTCACTATTTTATTGGGTCCACATGTAAATATCTGTGATAAGGTGACATGAAAACAAATCATGCATTACACACAAGTTTATTGAAACACAACCATGCAACTTTAATGGAGTATCAAACTTTAAAGAAACAGAATAAAGCCATTATGGCACAACAGAATCTCGTAAACTCCCGCGAATATATTAGCAAGCCGGCAATGGGGCCCCACACAAGCACTGGTTGTGGAAATACGACGTCGCGTCGAAGCTCTGCAACTTCCCGCCCACCGGAATCTTCCCGCACAGCCGGTTGTAGCTCACGTTCAAGTACTGGAAGTCCAGCGTGGTCAGCTCTTCCGGAAGACTTCCGAATATCTTGTTGTGATTCAAATCCAGCGACGTCAAGCTCGCCGGGGAGACCACGTTGCTCAGGTTAAACCCGAACATGTTCTGTGAAAAATCGACGATCTGAACCGTCTTGTTGGACCCGAACATGAACGATAGGTCGCCCGAAAGCATGTTTCGGGAGAAATCTAACGTTGTGTAGTTGTAGTAACCGAAAGATTTCGGTATTGGTCCTGTTAATTGGTTGTGAGAGAGATAAATATCGGGGACAGTTCCGGTGAATATCCATTCAGGGATTAAACCGGTCAGCTTGTTCCTGTCCAAGTGAATGGCATCGAGGTTTGTCAATTGACCAAGCTCTGGAGGGATTGAACCGGTCAAGTCATTGAATGATAAATCGAGGAACGTTAGGTTTTTGAACTGGGCGAAGAACGTAGGAACTGGACCGGTTAAGTTGGTGTAGCTGAGCCGGACCATCATCAGGTGAGTAAGTTTGGCGATGGCCGAGGGGATGGTGCCGGTGAGATTCGAGAGCTTTCGGAAAACCAAGGTTTGGAGATACGGGAGGTTGCCAACGGCAGCCGGAATTTGGCCGGAGAGGTTGCCTGCGAAGATGGTGAGGGAGATGATGCGGTTGGTGGTGGGGTCGCATTCCACCTGGTACCAATCGCAGCAGTCGTTGGTTGAGACCCATGAGGCTAAGAGGTAGGGGTTGCCAAAGGATTGTTTGATTTCGAGAAGAACTTTTTTGTCATTCGGGTTGCAGCGCTCGGCCGAGAGAGAAGGGTTGGGCAGAGAGAGGAAGAGAAAGAGAGAGAGGGTAAGGAGGAGAGTAGTAGTAGTAGTAGTAGTATTCATTTTCGCGTTTGGTGATTTGTTTGCTGGTTGGCTGGTTTAGTTGGATAATAAGACATGTGAAGGTTTCCATTTATAGACTTTCGTGGATCATGATCATGAAGGTCAAAGGAAATTGGAGTTTAGCCATTAAAACAGAGAGAAAGGGGAAAAAAAAAGGAAGGGATTTGGGGTGTAACTTGGGGCAATGTGCCGTATCTATTGTTTGACCGGTGACTAGGCCTAGTATAGTACTCCCTCCGTTCCAAATTAATAGTCCGATTCGGTCTCCAATATAACTTTTAAAATGTTAATATCTTTCAATTTACAATGTCCTTAAAAATTTTAAAAATTTTGTATAATAGAACTAATTAAGATCTATTATATGAGATCCATATTGCACATAAATTTCATTATAGATTGAAAAATATTGATAATCTAAAAAATGCATTGGAGACCGAAATGGACTATTAATTTGGAACAGAGGGAGTACAAACTAATGTTAATTTGACTTGTAAATATTGGGTAAGAGTCATGTGTGGGTAGGTTTTTTTTCCTTTCAATATTGTATAAATTAGGGGGGGTTAGCTGTTAATATGTTAAATAGTGGGTTCAGAAACTGTTTATAACCTTGAATCCAAAATAGCCCGGGTGGGACTCGAACTCCAGCCTCCATCGAGGGAAGAAATGAAACAACCAACTCACGAAGTTTGGTTTCACATGCGGCTAGGTTAATCCTTAACTTTTTGCTTGTATTCAAAAATCTGTAGTAGAAGATTCTTAATTAATTGAAATAACAATATAAATTACCGTAAAATTTTCCTAATATGAGGACTTAATAGCAATTATATTAACAATACTTAAACTGATATGTCATATTCAGTAAGATATCTTAAACTTGGGATGGGGTTGGCCTGCAGTTTCACATTGTCGGTCCCGCCCATGGATTAATGCTCCTTCGGTGATAATTCATTATGTTGGTAATCATATCTTAAGTTGCTCCAATAATTACCATAAATGTAAGGTTCGTGCGCACAAGAAAATTACAAGAAGAAAGAAATCGTGGAATTTTTGAACCATTCACTTCTAAAGTGGCACTGTCGTATGACGACTCGGCTTATTAATTGACTCTTTTAACTTTAAAATAAGATCTTGAAAGTTAACCGTTTGACGAGTACTTCCTTAGCCAAAACTCCCTTACTAAAGCCTCACGGGAAATTAACGTTTCATAAAATCATAATGTCATGCATGCATGTTAATGTGGAGGGATTTACTAGTGGAGCGCAGTTGTGTTTTTTTCCCAAACAGATCGAAACCCCACTTTTTAACTTTCAAAGTCAGCGCTTGATATTCTGAGGTTTGACTGAACAAAAAGTTTCCACGTAAAACCTCTTCACCTAAGCTTTTCTTTTTCTTTAAAAAAAAAAAAAAGGGTCTAGAAACACAACGTTATGACACATTGTTCCTCCGGGAGTGTGGAACGGTGTCAGAGAACCGTTTGATTTACATGGGCTTGATACATGTTCCTAACAATGTTCATTTATTTCGGTGCGTAGGTATTCTAGAGAATATGAACTACTAATTAACAAATAGATATTAACATGAAGGCCGGCTAGCAGGTATGGGACCCCGACCCTTTCAATTAACAATTGGTCAAATTTTCTGGCCGTTCGGAATAAAATAAAAATTGGTCATATCATGACCAGTTCTTGCGATAAGATGGGAATGTGCACTGATTTTTATAAGAACAAAGGTTTATGACCTAGAATGAGAGATAATTATAGCAAGATAGTAATATGGACATAGGTCATTTCCATAGTCAAAGAATATTTATATATTCCAATTAATTTGGTACTTACATGCACTTCGAGTTCGATCAATCATATGCTCGCATGCACCCTAAAAACGGAAAACAATGTGCACAAATTTTTTGCCAGCATGAATCTCTGCTTGCATCAGCGTGGGGATATTGAAATTTAGCTTTTAAGAAACAAGTGGAAGTGTTTGTCGAAAATTCTTTTACTAACAAATTTTGGATTTTGAAAATTCCTAGAAAATGAAATAGTAGTCTAAAATTTGAGTACGATGAAACGGACATTAGATTTCAGATTTCATGTAATATAAGATGTAATAAGATTTTTGTCTTTCCGTAGCTAGACAAGAGCTAATAAACAATCTCATTGTGAACCGATCTAGAGTAGCTAGAGCATTTTGTAACATGGTAAGTCGATGGACCAAATAGTAGCTTGTTTGAGTTTATTTGATAGCCTAATTAAAGAGCTTAATTTAAAAAAAATTCAGGCTTCATTTGTTTACGTAACAAGTCGATCTTCCATGAGCATTTAACGAGTGAAGACAAACTCAAACTCGAGTAATTTAATTTGTTTATCAATCCTTTTCACAATAAACATTAACATGTGAATAATTTGATTATCTGGTATTGACTGAACCGGCTCGAGTGCGCGTAAATTTGCCTAAACTCTTCCATGAGCATTTAACGAGTGAAGACAAACTCAAACTCAAGTAATTTAATTTGTTTATCAGTCCTTTTCACAATAAACATTAACATGTGAATAATTTGATTATCTGGTATTGACTGAACCGGCTCGAGTGCGCGTAAATTTGCCTAAACTCTTCCATGAGCGTTTAACGAGCGAAGACAAACTCAAACTCGAGTAATTTAATTTGTTTATCAGTCCTTTTCACAATAAACATTAACATGTGAATAATTTTATTATCTGGTATTGACCGAACTGGCTCGAGTGTGCGTAAATTTGCCTAAACACCCCAAAGAGTTGAAAGAAAGGAAGAAAAAAAAAAACTAACATGTGATCGAGGCTGTGAGCATATGAGTACACGTTCTCTATTTGTTTGCAAATTCGCTACCTAAAGGGCCAAACGTGTACCTCTTGGCCTCTCAAAATTGCTCACCTGTCAGTCTGTCACACGAGTCAAATTATTCAATATTCTGGGAGCACCATCACGTGGTGCTCCGAATCACTCCACAATCAGTACATATTGTGGATCTCACAAGACCGTGTAGTTGTGAAGAACCATGTAGCGGTGCTCCCGGACTACTAAATACAACAGAAGAACAAGAGGGAGGATTGTGATGGAGGTGAGAAAGTGAAGGGTTTTTTTTTTATAGTAATGAGCAAGAAATATGTTAATAAACAGTTTACAAGATCGAGTTAAGTGTCAACAAATAGAGCTACACATATGGAATTGCAGGAACACAAGCTCTATTACAAAAATAACACAAGCTCTATTACAAAAATGTTGATCTCCCGTAGCTGATCGGCGAACAAAAGACATCAGGGCCTATTTAGCTAGCCGATGGGTCAAATCTACATACTTGCACTCAACTTTGGTTATCCTGTGGAAAGATAGCTTTGCAATTTGAGCTCCAGTCCCATGCAAACGGAACTCTTAGCAATCCTCCGCGCCATCCAATGTTCATTAGCTCATCATTGTATTGTGCAAATATTTTTACTGTTTAAATATTGTCTTGCAGATTGCAGGGCGGACTAAATATGATTTCACAGATAAATTTTTGTTGCGCAAAATTGGTCTTCTGGATACCTCAGAAGATGAGAGCTCGAGGTTGAAATTGGGAAAAAGAGAACATCAAGACCATCATTCTGCAGGTCATTATTGGACCATTAGTTTCCAGCATTTATTTCCTTGATATTCACCAATAACTGAAGAAAATTGGGCAAATAGAACATCAAGACCGTCATTCTGGTAATTGGGCATGTTGATGCCAGGAATTGGTCGGTTGAGGTGAGCTCCGTCTTCGAAGAGTTCTTGCAATCAAGAGTCCAGTGACTGGAGATGTTTCCAGTCGTGGACCCTCCAATGATTAAGTTACTTTCCAGTTTGAATGGAATTGCTCTCTATTTGAATAGAACAGAGTGCGTGTACCTGTTATCTGTGCGTAGATAGTGGATTGCTGGAGCAATGGAGATCACACATGGGGGTTACCAACCTCTCCCATGATCCTATGAATTGGGGACGCGTTTATGTTGATCGTGGGTGGATTTCACTAGCCATGCAGGATGCCTGTTTGGTGAGCGGTAAATTATTGTCGACAGATCAATTAGTCTGGTCGACTGATGGGCTACACGTGTGATCAACATGTCACTGTCATCGATTGGCTAAGTAGATCTAAAAATATACTCATCAAGGCCATTATTGTGGACAAAAGAAACAAAATGGGTAGGTGGTTCGAACATGTGATGTAGTATAATGCACATGCATTTGCTTTCAAATTCTAATCCCATATAAGATTCGGAGTATCAAGTTGAGTCACGCGCGGTATGGATAAATTACATGAACTGCTTCATCCTTGAGGGTATAAATCCACAAATTAACAAGCATATTAACGAAGCAATTTCACGGATACAGATTTCCGTATATAAAGCAGGACATAGTATGTTCATAATTGTCCAATGCACATTAGTCTCCTATGATTCACGCTCCGAATGGCTCTGAGAATCCGGACAAAAGTCGGAGATAACCTCCTTGAAATACTACTAAGTAATTTGCTTCCAGAGAAGCAGGATTAGAGAACTATTCGATTTTTAGGAGAAAGAGAGCGAGACAGGCACCAAACTGCAAATGATCAAATATGTCAGGAAAAAAAAATCATCGAAAGGCTATGTCGGCAAATTCTTGTCTGGGGAATATGCTATTATGCTGAGATATTATGATTATTAAAATAGGCCAAAAGGGTAAGCTAAAGTTGCGCAAACCTACTTAGACGTCACATTGAGAAAAGCCTTTCAGTGGGTGTTTGCGATAGCTTTTTTCGTAAATTTTAAATTCGTAGATTGTTGATTCTTCTTCAAATTCTGAATTTTAGATTGCAGATAAACAATTATAACGATAAATACAAAACAGTTACCGAAATAATGCAGGTACCGAGACATACTATACCAATTAAAAAAATGGTATTATATCCGGTACGATATTCAAAACATTTAATAAACTATGAGACTTGTTTGATGCAGCTTTGGATTATGCATTAAATGTTACAGAAGCTCAAATGTAGTATTTTCTATAAAAGTTGCAAAATAAGCTTTTTGACTATGCGAATTCGTCTAGTTCTTCCTTGACCACGGAGTAATTGCTAGAATGGCAAAGAATATTTTCGTCTTTATTCGGATAATAGCTTTTCAGAAACTCTAAAAAGGGAAAATGACGGTCCATGACGTGTTTTGATAATTAATACCCGCCAAGAATATGCTGAGAATATTTGCTGAAAATGTCATTGACGGATATTAATTATCAAAACACGTTCTTGACCGTCATTTTCCCTTCTAATAAACTATGCAATGTTTGATAAAGACTAATTTTGGACTACAATAAAGCCCACCTGAGCATCCAATCAAGCTGCTAGAACACATGATAGATCGACTAATATTTCGGAACATTTACTAGCTTGAGTCTTGAGTTACCCGTGGTGCAACGGGTACCTTAAAAGAGTATCGAAAAATCTACTCCGTAAACACTTGAGATCGATGAGGTCTCGTCTATTGTGATTTGCAAGTATAGAGTAAATTTTTCAGTACACTTTTTAGGTACCCGTAAGTCCGTAACCTCTCTCTTTAGTTAGTGGCACGTATGTGTTTTCCTCCAGGATGCAGCTCTTCCGCTGTTTGCTCTCCATTCCCATTGTTCACAACTTCACAATCAAAACGAACAATTCCAGCTCCGCAATATATATCACCTTCAGGACGCCGTATGTCAAACAAAAACATAAATCAACGAATAACACAATGTTACATAACCACAGGAACAAGCATGCGGTTGGACGGACCGCAAACTACAACCTTGTGGCTGCAAGCTACAACCATATGGCTGAAAACTCTGGCATGATGGCCGCAAACTACAACCTTGTTGCCGCGAACTCTAACCTTTGGGCCTCGATTAACGATCCTCGCATCATTGCTCTTCTTGCACTCCCCTTACTCCCTTTTAACGAACAGATTGGCGACGAGATCAATCGTATGAAAATTACCAGGCAGAGGGGGGGTTAAAGATCACAAGGCGCGTTAAACACAATTTGCAATGGTATTATACTTCGCGTCGATTTTTAGCGAAGATCGCGCCATGAAGACGCGAGTTTTATGTTCCTTCATATGCACGACGCCATTCCAAAGGGACCCTCCCGTTTCCATAATGCCAGTTGCTTACTATGAATACCTGTTTATAGAAAGAACTCGCGTCGCCAACGCTCGAGTTGCTGACGTCGTTTGAGACACCTCCCGTCTTGAAATGCGAGGTTGTAGTTACAACTGGGCCGGGGATGGTGGGCTAGCCCAATCAGCACTTGTTGGGCCAAGTTTATACAAAAAAATTCAAAGTTCATAAAAAAATAAAAAAAATAATGCCTATCTTTAAAGGACATTGATAGGTATCAAAACAATCTAGATTTCTAAAATAATCTTTGCATTTTGATTCCTATTGATGATTGATCAAGATAATGTTTTTAATGAATGCTCTTCTCAAAATGATGTTAACATTTTGGGGGATCTAAACGGCATGATTTGTTTATTATAGGATGGCCTTAACATGTCAAAAACGGCAATGTTTTGTGGTGCTGCAGCGTGCAGCCACTTTAAGGCGGGGAAAATGACGGCCCAGGACGGGTTTTGATAATTAATACCCAATAAGAACATGCTGAGAACATTTGTTAATGTTAAAAATATCATTGACAGTTATTAATTATTAAAACATGTCCTTAGCCGTCATTTTCCCTTTAAGGCTTCGCCTACAAGGACTCGGGGTACCTGGATTTAGAGCTATGAAAAATCATGGGAACTGAAATGCACTACACATTTTGTTAGAACTGTGGCTTATACGTTAAGTATGAAGAGATACTAAGGAGTAGGGATATACATGCCAAATTCGGTTAGGATTAGAATAGAGTAGTTATAAATACTCTATGTTGTAAACTCTAATTCATATTGTGATAATAAAGAACAGCAGCCATTTTCGCTCCCGTGGACGTATCCGATTTTGGAAAACCACCATATATCTCTGTGTTGATTCTTACTGTTTATATTAAAAAATCGTGTGTATGACGATCCTAACAAATTTGATGTTTCCATTGATAAGCTATGAAAAATCAATTTCTGAGTATGATCCCACGGTTTTATTGTGGGGCCACATGGCAGATAAGCCAGACCAACCGTTGATCCTTGGTACGGATAGGAAAAGAATCCGATACAGATCAACTCCCTATTTTGCAAGAGTATTGCTATTGGTACCGACCTCCCCATAAGGAAAATGCACCGACGGCCACCGGACGGCCGTCTCCGGCCACTGGACGGCCGATCCGAGCCGTCCAAAAATTTAAAAAAATAAAACCGAGTGGGTCTGCGCGAGAATCAATGGCATCCGAGATGTGTAGGGTATTGATCCGAGCACCCCTTTTTTGTGTATATACACGTATATACAAATATACACAAAAAAGGGGTGCTCGGATCAAGTATCCTACACACCTCGGATGCCATTGATTCTCGCGCAAGCCCACTCTGTTTTATTTTTTAAAATTTTTGGACGGCTCGGATCGGCCGTCCGGTGGCCGGAGACGGCCGTCTGGTGGCCATCGGTGCATTTTCCCTATGGAGAGGTCGGTACCAATAGGATTTCTGATTTTGCAATTGCACCAATGGTCTTACCATTTCAAAAGGAATTCGGGTTCCATCTCTCTTACATTTTCACTCGAGAGTTTTAATGCGTTTTGACGCCTCTTTACAAACTCAAAAAAATAGACAAATTAACAAAGCGTAACAACAATTGAAACAAAAAATAAATCTCCGCTACGAAGCATTCAACACTATATCCCCACAAGATCGGATTTTTCTTTTTTTTTTTTTTAACCAACACAACCACGTAGTCCAAAAACATAACTACCCCTGTTTATAGAGTCTGCATCAACTTTAATTCGGGGGCCTAATCCGAGAATTGAAATGAACCGTTCTGTTGGACAATTACAAAAAGTAAAACATTACTCCGGGGAAGGTCTTGAAATTCAAAATTTCGAGGAGCTTAAATCCGCCGCAACTAGGGTTGCAAACGAACCGAGCTGCTCGCGAGCGGCTCGTAACTCGACTCGTTAATGGCTCGTTCAAGCTCGGCTTGAAAGTTAAACGAACGAGCTCGAGCCGATTTTTTCATCTCGTTTTGTAAACGAGCCGAGCTCGAGCTAGGATAAGCTCGGCTCGAGTCGGCTCGCAAGCCGGGGTATATATACTTAAGTTTAGAATTTTTATTGTTATTTCATAATTTATTCTCTCCGTTTTCACTTTCCATTCAACCAAGGGAGGCGAGAGAACACGCACACTTGTACACCTCCGCTCCATAGGAAAATGAAAGATATTTACCTTCATAATCAAAATATTTTTAGTTGTATTAGGCCTATGCGATGATATATATACATTTTTCGTTGGTCCGTTGAAGCTCGTGAACAAGTTCAAGCTCGAGTCAAGCTAAGGCCCGCTCGGCTCAAGCTCGACTCGTTAAGTTTTCACTGAACTCGAGCTCGAGCTCGAATTCATTAAAAACTTAATAAACAAACTTATAAAGCTCGGTTCGGCTTGACTCATTTGCAGCCCTAGCCGCAACTCGAGCTTCCGATCAGGCTGCTGTCTATTTGATCCTGGTAAAGAATAGTACTAGGGGGCTTGGGTTGTACTACATTCAATGCTGTCATAAGAAAGTACTGTACTACAAATAGATAAGTCTCATGTCATTTACTACTATAAATAGGAAGACATGTGACATGGCCACATAGGTCAGGGATGCTGTTGGTTTCAGAAGGAACTTTAACTTCCCACAATAATTCACTCCTCCATTATGAATGCCTTCATTGCTTGGCTCTCACGCATGCAGGCCAAACTTTTGCAGGAAATAAAAACATCATTTCCAAACCCCATCAATATTTAATTATTTATGTTACAACATATATAGGAATTGGAAACTTCAAATTTTAGAATGACAATGTTAATTTAAATTGTGAAATTGTTGGAATGACAATGTTGAGAATAGTTTTTACAGAAGGTAAAGTACGTGAATTTAGTATTGAGAATCCAAAAAATGTTAGGAATCGAACTACTTGTTCAACTCAGCACCTCTACGGATATTGAAAATTAGAATCACAGAAATCGAAAACAAACAGAAAAATAGTGCGTAACAAACAAGAAGAGAAAGAACACAAGATACACGTGAAACGCGAGAAAAAATCACGGGAACCATACCAGTCCACTATGAAATCGAATCAATAGTACAAGTCTTCTCGCAATCTCTCTGAGATCTGCGTTTTCTTTCGCCTCTCTATGTTTTTCTCTAAAAACTCATTTCCCTAATTACATACAGACTGCAATATAAATAGGTCGAGTCCTATGGCCAAAATTACACCCCAAATCTTTGAAAAGTATCATTTTGGCTACAGTTCTGGATGCTCCTAAAGTTGCATCCCCGGGCTAAACCACTGCTGAAGGTTGTTTACACCCAAGGATGGGACCAATGGGATCTAGTGGCGGCCACCACCACGACAAGAATTTTAAAAAAATGCAATTATTATATGTAAAAAAAAAAATTATGCCCAACTTATATAGTCTCGCAACTACTAGATTTTTTTAGTATATATTTCGCCACTGCTAGGTTAAAATTCTGATTCCGTCCTTGTCTGCACCCTTACAAAAAAAAAACCTCGGAGTTTATTTGTATTCTATCTTTGATTTTGCATGATGCATTTTCCAAAATGATTCCAAACACCCAAAATGATGGATGCTTTATTTTTGTACTGGGATTGAAGCTAAAATGAAACCGTATTCCTTGGGCAAAAGTTGAACTTCATAGGGAATTTGTAATTTCTTAGAATACTCATTTCGAAGCTTCGTTTTCTTAGAAAATGATGGATGTATATTATAAGTCGAATAATTATTCACCATGCAAGTTTTTTAAAACTTGATATCCAATTCAACTTACATGCACTTTGACTTATACGAAGGTGTTAAAACAAAGAATTTCACAAGTCTCCATTGACCACAAGAATTGAAATGTTCGATCTTCGTGAGGTTTGACCTTATAACCTCTTGGGAATAAGTCATTTTCTGCTGTCTCATGCCATTCGACTAAACTTTTGGGGGTTTTGTGAGTTATTATTCACCATCATTCCCTTGGAATGCAAATTCACAGGAATCGCCAATTCATTCCTTTCGAAAATCATCCTGGAGAACCTGACACTATAAATATATATATGATCTAAATTTCTGAAATAGAAAGTAACACAATTATTATTCAGCAAAATAGGTAGTACTACATTTCAAGGATTATACTAATACAGCATCCTGTACAGTTCATCTAATGCCTTGGCTATTTTTAATAGCCATTCTAATTCATACACACCAAGTCTCAAGGGTAAAAACAGAAAGTACTAGTATGGTTTCTCTCCACTTCTACATCCTCTATTTTGCTGTACATAAGCATGCAAATCAAGCAGATAGATTTGCGAATGCCTTCTGTATACTTGAACACTTGCAGTTTGCCCGATATTCGTTGAGTATCTGAAAACAAATAAGAAAAGTGAAGCAAAGACGCGAATAACAAAAAGTTCTAATGAAGATGGGGTAATTAAACGGACACAGAAACCAGTCACAGAACTGGCCACAGAAAGTACACAGATGAACAAGATTGATTTCGTGATGCCTTGGCAGGTTCCGTTCATAAAGAATTTTGTCTATTCATGTATCTTTTGTGACCGATTTTGTGATCGAGTTCTGTGTCTGTGAAAGTAATCATAAAATTAAATGAGATTGGATTTCATTTTCTAGCTAATTCTTCCTCAATACCTTGTACTGTTTTTGAAGGTCTTTTATGTACTCAACAGCCAAATCTAACATGTCTGCAGTATTCGTTTGCTGCCAACAAGAAACAGAAACTAAGATCATGAGTTTCTCAAGTCATAACAACAGGATGGATTCTTGGATTTGTGAATGGAAAGGTAAAGAAAGATCGAGGTAACGAAACAAACAAAGTGCAAAAACTGATTTCCATTTCATTTTCTCTTTCCCTCGTAAATCCCTCCACAAATTCACAACCCCGACATAGAAAGATAAATCGCTAAATGTAAAAAATTTACCTTGTCCATGTTTGGGACAAGATCTTGTAGTTTCCTCATTCTTTCACTGATCCTAGTTCTTCTGACCTGCAAAATGAGAATCCATATTGTGATCAGATCTATCCATTCTTGTTTCACTTTCCAAAGAATTTTAAGAACAAATGTATCTTTCTCAATCAAGATGGTATGATTTTATCAAGCTATAACAGTTTCGGAACAGAGAAAGATTTACCCTCTCTGCAATACTTCTTGGATGAGTGGCACAACCCCGCTTGGCTCTAACTTTACATGGAACGGTATCTTGGAACTGCAGTAATCGTTCCATTTCAGCTGCGGTCTTTGGTAAACTTAAGTGGTGCGACAAATTATGTGCGCGATGTTCTAGCTCCCCGTTCTGATTGTAAACACAACAACTAGATCAATTCCAACCTAGCTCTAAGGATATGAGACTAGCTAGCAAAAAATGTCCATAAAACATTTTATTTATCAAATCAATTAGTCATGTTTGGATCTTGAGTATGGCGAAGGACTGGAGTGGGAGAATTTAGAATATCCAAGTTCATCCTATGAATTAACAAGCAAATTATATCATTCGTTAATGGTCCTTTTTTGTGTCCTTTCTGAATTACAGAGTACAATTTTGCGTAACACTTGTCAGACATCATTTTGAAAAGCATAAAATCTCTATCGTCTTTCATATCATACATTCCCAAACAGTGCTCCAGAATTCGAGGGGTGACTTTCCAGTCTTAATCTTGCTTGGGTTTCAAAAAAAATTCCTCCAAAAATCTAACCATTTCCCAAGCAAAGCTTATCTGTTTTACACCAAATTAAAAAAACAATACCAATCAGAGCTCTGTCACCTCTTTTTCCCTTATATGTTCCTCCATAAATTCAAGATCCAAACATGGTGTTTATAATGACCAAAAAACCAAATCAATTAACAAAGAAATTTCTTGTTCTAATTGCATCTGTTCAGTTATATAGATGAATGCGTCTGAGTTGCAAAATGATACCTGAGTACAGGCAAACAACTTCCCATCATAATCCAAGTCCCTTTTCATCAAAGAGTAATTCTCTGGAAAATGTGAAGACTCACTCCAAGAACCGAATGGGAAAAACTGAGGCTCCCGACTGCCATTCCCGAGCTTTATGTCGCTCCTGACAACACTTTCGTCCTCAAGTTCAGAGATCTGAGACAGCATTCCTAAGGAAGAAGGCACCACAGGTGAGAAACTCATTGGATTCCTCAACCTGCTTGAAGATGGACTTACATCCCCATCATTAGTACCATTCCCCACCCTATAATTTCCAAAATTTCTCAGCGAAGCGTAGCCTGCGAATTCGCTGTGATATTATCAGCATATATTTCTAGCAACTGATCATCACTAGCCCCACAGCTGTGGGGAAGTTTTTGCACAGCTAAATTTCTATAATTGATCAGAAGCGCTTGGTTATATGATCAAATAAAACCATGGTAAAATAGCAATTCCTTTATACTTGTTCACATTGACTTTTACTCTCCAAACACAGAATGCTTGTAGTATTATGAACTATGATAGTAAAACGGAAAATGCTAATAACAACCCATTGAGCTATTTACCCAAAAAAAAAAAAACGATAGAGTTGTCAATAAGGCATGAAAATGATAATAATAATAAAAAATATTCTATGGAGTATATGTTAAAGTGTCTTACAGAAGATATTTTTGTGCTTTTCTTGTCTTATTAACAGCCCAGCGGGCTGTTACAAGGTACTTGTCAAACAATATATCATCCGTACACAATTTTGGCAAGAAATATTCTTACTGATAAATCCCATTCCACATTTAATTGCTTTTGTATTTATGTTATAGGAACTTACAAGAGGAAAATCTTTTTGAATTTGTTTTTGAAAAAAAAAATTGTCACTGGAGTGAATCATCTCAAATAAAGTTTTTATTCAAAAGTTTTGCTCAAAGGCGGAAATGACCTAAAAGCTTATCACAGTTTAAAAATGTGCTCTTCACAAGAGTGGTTTAGCAAATGAATCTAAAATAATTAAGACTTAATAAATGTTGATTATAATATCTACTCCACTTTTAGATAGACTAAAAGTCAAACAACCAAATTCCTAAACAGATTCTCAATTCAAAAACATCTGTTTATTCGTTTTGAATTTTGAAGGAGGTTTGAGTGGAGAGAAATAAAGAAAATGTATTGGAAATCATGTGCGGAGGCTTTAAAACCTCCAAACGAACAAGCTCAACCAATAAGAAAAACAAAAACAAACAAACCCCAAGGGTTGGCCCAACAGTGAAGGGGTTTGCTTAAGAGGGGTTTGCTCCCTCTAAAAAACTCAGATTCGAAATCTTTCAGATACTATCAACTCTTTCTGGGTTAGTCAATAGTGGACCCTTGCTAGTGGACGATGGGGTTATGATCCGAAACTAGTTGAGATGCGCGTAAACCAGCCACAGGCACATGATGATAAAAAAAAAAATGAGCAAAAACAAGAACAGTACCATTTTGTGGAGAGAAAATCCCAGCAGGGGAGCTACTCTGCCGCATGAGATGATTCGAACCCACGACACCTCCATACGAGCCAGTATTGCTCTGTCTCGGGTACTGAGGCGGCAATTGGGAAGAGCTCAAGTAATACCCATTTGCGAAAGGCTTGCTCTCTTCCAAATCATGCATCACATTCTCAGGGCTCGAACTCTTTTCACCATAATCCGTCCCGACGCTGTTGAAGTTGGAAAGCAGAGAGCTCGGAGCAGAGCGAAACCTCAGCAACCCAGAATTGGAATTCGATTGGTTGCTGTGATTATGATTATTTTGATAATTCCGGTACTCGTCTTGATTATTCATATTCACCAAAAATATTACAATTCAACACCAAAAGCGATGAGCACGATTTGAAAAATTATGAGCCTCTTTGAAATTTGGACAGATATTGTCGGCTCTTTGTAATCTGGAATTGTTGGGGTTCGATTTTGGGGAAAATATAGCAGTTGGGCGAGGAATTAATGCTCGAGAATCGCCATACATTCGTCGGCCTTTTTCCGGGAAAATTCGAACAGTCTTTTTCCGTAAAACTGCTTGATTTCTAAGCAGCTGGGATCCAAATCTTGTAGTGGAAGCAACTGGAGTATAATGTTTAACGCCCAGATGTGTTTGTGTGTGTGTGTGTGTGTGTGTGAGAGAGAGAGAGAGAGAGAGAGAGAGAGAGTGGTGGTGGGAGTTTGAAATTTCACCGACGCACGGATTGTCTCTTTGCCATGAAAACAGGGCATAGAAGAGGGAAAAGGAAGGACTCTCTCGTAATTCAACGGGACTTGGACGGTTCCAGGTAGGGCTACAAACTAACCGAGCCGCTCGTGCGATTCGCAGCTCGGCTCGTTAGTGGCTTGTTTAAGCTCGGCTCAGAAGTTAAACGAATAAGTTCGAGCCGATTTTTTCAGCTCGTTTTGTAAACGAGCCGAGCTCGAGCTAGGATCAGCTCGGCTCGAGTCGGCTCGCGAGCCGGGATTTATACACTTAAACTTAGGATTTTTATTGTTATTTCATAATTTATTCTTTTCGTTTTCAGTTTTCAGTCAACCAAGGGAGGCGAGAGCACACACACACCAGTATACTCCCGCTCCATAGGAAAATGAAAAATATATACCTTCATAATCAAAATATTTTTGGTTGTATTAGGTCTATGTGAGGATATATATATATTTTTCGTTGATCCGTTAAGGCTCGTGAACAAGTTTGAGCTCGAGTCAACCCAATGCCCGCTTGGCTCGAGCTCAACTCGTTAAGTTTCACAGAGCTCGAGCTCGAACTCATATTCGTTAAAAATTTAATAAACAAGCTTGAACACAGTAAAACTCGGCTCGGCTCGTTTGCAGCTCTAGTTGCAAGGGAAAAATTGTTTCGTCCCCCTAGAGCACGAGCAATTATTCAATAGTCCAAGAGTACAGTCATGTAGTACTCCAGAATCATTTTACAAACACACGTTTTTTAGAGTCCAGTATACTAAGTAATAGACCTCACAGAAATGTGTGGTTTTAACGTGGCCCCGGAGCACCACGTGACGATACTCCCGAACTATTGTGTGATTTCAAATTGGCACATGCTCTCATACTCTTCACCCTACATTTTTGTGAGACCGTGTAATTCGGTTTGTTTTGCCACCCTCTAATCAAAAACCAAACCAAACCGAATCGAACCACACCGAACATAAACACGTATGTTTGTGTTGTATTATTTCTTTAAATATGTATCCTAACCATTCAATCATTCACCTTAATATCTGAAATAAATATACAAAGCGTGTCTTTTTATTTATTACATATAAAAAAATCATTGGCATTAAATGTCATCGTAGTCTCAGTTTTTTTCTCCCATATTTGACTTAATAAATTTTTTCTTGCTATAGTATTTAAATGTTATCGTATTCTCAGTTCTTTTTCTCCCATATCCAATAAGTCTAGGTACATTACCTCCAACCACTGCACCATCCACTACATCTTTTGTGGGGCCCACCTCAGGTCCCAAAAAAAATACAGAAAAATATTCATAAATTTTAAAATAATATATTATGGAGTTCTGTAAAAAATCAGCTCCAACAAATATCAATAACAATAAGTATTATTTCTTAATTTGTATGGGCGAAACTGAACGGTTAAGCAGTTTCGCCCCTACAAATCAAGAAATAATACTTACCGATATCCGTTGGAGCTGATTTTTTTCAGGGCCCCATAATATATTATTCTAAAATTTATAGACATTTTTCTGTATCCTGGGTCCCAAAAAAATATATTGAATGATGTAGTGGATGGATGGTAATGTATGTAGCATCATTTTTTTCTCGCTATTGTATAGTGGTTTAATGTTACGTAGCTTTGATAAAAATGTTGACGGTCCTCACTTTTTCACATGCTCCTGCTTTAGATTTTTTCAGTTGCTTTGGATTGCTTTGCTATTATTTAATTTATAGTTGCTTTTGCTCCGTGCTAGTTTAGTGATCATTGACTTTTAAAAATGTTATTCATCCTGCGTGTTAATTGAAATCACCACAAGT